>BSCJ01000011.1:600000-872491 GCA_027943355.1 Dothideomycetes sp. NU200 | reverse complement strand
GAAAGGAAAGGAAAGGAAAGGAAAGGAAAGGAAAGGAAAGGAAAGGAAAGGAAAGGAAAGGAAAGGAAAGGAAAGGACTCACCATGTCCGGATCCCTAACATAAACACTCCTAAGCTGGCCCCTCGCCCCCGTCCGCTCAACCACCTTATCCCCCTCCAGCACCTCTAGTCCGCCCTCTCGAAAAGTGTCCAAGACCTTGTCCACCGGCGTATCAGTCAGGAAACACATATCCGCGGACCCAGGCTGAACACGTCCCGCTTTGGGCTCGAATTCAGCTCCTGAAAGGTGGAGGTTTATCTTCTGTTGGCCGAAGAGGAGGGCGTGTCTGTGAAGGGATATCGCTTAGTATATTGTGCATGCGGTTCGTCATGTGCTTTCATTTTAGCAAGAATGTAAGAGTTGTGATTATGTCGTTTTGATCTTTTATGCTAGTGTGACTTGTGTAGCGAACCCTGTCCTATGTGCCCCTACATGTACAAAGACGGAGAGAGAGATGCGTCGGGAAATGGTATATGCGACATGAGTGATGCAGAGATTGACGAACCTTTCGACAGAAGGATCTTTAGGAGAGGTGAAAGCTTCGTGTTTCATGCCTAGGTGCTTCGTGTACCATGCTGTTGTCGCGCTGATGTTGCGGACTGTGAGGACAATGTGGTCGAGTGCTTTTACTGTGAGAGCCATGATCTGTAGATGAAGCCGAACGAGCCAAAAGGTAAATGACCAAACAACTTTAGGTATGTGTTGTATGAATGTATGCAGACGACTTGTGTACGACTTTCCGAAGACGGAATGCACATATATAAATGCACGGCGTGGTCCTCGATCTGACCGATGACGAAATTACCAAAGTTTCGGCGTATGATCCCTTTCGCCGGCCGGATAGATTATTCTACTACGAACAGCATCATAATAATAGAATTGGTTGGGGAAATCTGAGTGTGCCCTTGTTATATACGACGTGCCGAATATTAGATTCGTATTGTGATTCACCGGACGACACTATACATGACGACAAAGGGAATATCGCAAAACCCGCTGCCATCATCAGCTACTCATTCTCGGGAAACTGCCTGGTCAGATATTTCCTGAACCCAACCTTGACAATACGCATTCCGCGAACGCCCTCTTCTTCGACAAGATCGAAAACTTCCCACCTTGCGTCCGCGCCGCCTCCAACGACCCATATCCTCCTATCACCAGCGTTGGGGTCCCAGGCAATAACACCTTTTGGCGCCTTTCCATCTGTTCTGCCTGGCAGTGGTACATTCAAGTTTTGCACCTTTTGTCTTTGGCCGTCTGGGTTGGTGGTAGCGATGTAGGCTGGCTGACCTTGCCAATTTGGAGGATCGGTACCCAAGTGGTACCGAATGGATGTCATAGACCGGGCATCGGAAAAGGCACGAGGCATGCCTGGAAACTTGGCTATCGCTGCGAACACAGAGGGTCCCGCTGTAGGAGGACTATGCGCTATGTCAGGCGGAGGAGCATAGTAACCTGCTCCAGCCAGTGGGGTGGATGAACCTGATTGAAAGGAAGCACTGTCAAAATCAACCGATCCAGGACGACCGCGCTGAACTGCTGCGGGGCGTGCATTAGATATTCGCCTCTTCGGAGCAGGTCGTGGCTCTTCTACCGGAGGCGGTCGTAGATCGAATATGTGAAGTGTGCCCTTGTCTGAGGTTGATGCAATGAATTGATTGCTTGGAGAGACTGCAAGGCTGAATATGACTGCACGCTCAACGCCCCGACGAAACTCGTGAGTCTGCGTATTGGTACTGGTGGAAAAGACACGAATGAGAGTTCCCTGTATCTATCAGCGACGTTGAAATATGGAAATCTTCACACTACAATACCGGTTCGCCCGCAGTAGCGAGCAGTTCCCCATCTTTGCTGAGAGCCATCGCCCGCAATGCAGAGTTGTGCGCCGGTATGACTCTTTTGCGTCTGTCTCGAAGATTCACAATCTGAGCCTGGCCCGATGTTAAGCCAGGAAGGGCCATGGTATCTCCGCTAATGCAGCACAGAGCGTGAGGATTACGAGATGTATCATAGATTGATCGAACAATGCTCGGAGCGATAGAGCCGTCTTTTTCAGACATGGTGTAATCCATACACACTACCCTTCGATCAAGAATCATGATGAAGTAATCTGATGTTATCCGAAGACCTAGGACAGGTTCCGACAGGTCCAAGGAAAGCAAAAGCTTGCTCTCAAGAGTGTCCCAGAACTCGACCTATGCCAAGTCAGTGAGTGTCATGCAATTCCACGGCGCTTCCACGAGCCTGACTTAGGCAACAGCCTGAGGCGGACTTACAACAGATGAAGACGAATTTGGTTCTCTACCACCGCCAACAATAGCGGTGTGCCGATCGTCCAAGGTCTCAGCAATGGCGATGCCTCTACCAGGGCCGGGTGCTTCTCAAGACTTTCAGTAATTGCCTACAAGGGAAGCTAGAGCGTGACATACCTCTCTTGACAGTCCTTATGCAGTCCTTTGAGCGGAAGACTGGGATATTGTTAGTGTCGCGTTTGCATGCCGGTTGCAATTATGTTTCAGCTAAGGCATGGAGTGTAAGGAAGTATGCATGATCGGCACAAGAAGCCATTTGTATGAGGTGATGCAAAGGAAGGGTGCATACCTCTTAAGCCATTATCCATACCGCACACAAAGCGAGCAGCATCTTCGCTGAATGCGATTGACAACACAGTGGGTTCTGGTGTGTCATGGATAGGCCGCCGGAGATCCATACTAAGTCAGATATGCAGAGAGGGAAGAGGATGTTATCTTGTTCACTAAGATGGAAGTGAGGCTTGAAGGCGATGGTGCAAGTGCTATGAGCGAGTCATGGCCCAGATCAAGTTAATGTCTCGGTCAAAACCGGGCATGTCATGCAGGTGCTACGGAAGATGGTGTTATAAGGAAGTGAGAATGTTGATGCAAATTCGACAGCGCCGCCAAGTTGCGAATCAAAGGCGTGGAGGTGTGCAAGCGTGGCAAGGCACACAGTGGGTGGGTATTGTTATACACGATGGGGTGAAGAGTGGGTGGCGGGTTTATGGCTCGCCACACGTTGGTTGATGGATTCCAGAATTGAAGGTATACAAGACTCGTCAAAGGCCTAGCGGAGAATAGTAGAAGTTAAGTATGATCTGTGGATACAAAGCATGACGGCAGGAGGAGTGACACTTGAGCGGTGACTTCAGTCACTTGCTCGGCAACCGAAGTTGCAGGCAGGCAGACGAGCGTGTAATGGTAGGTTGCGGGAGCGCCCCGCTTTCAGGGTTGTTGGTTCGTCCGCTAGCACCCGCCATGTTCAGAGATGAACTTTGAGGAAGCGAAGAGGTCGTGCGACTGTACCATAGCACAACCGCAAGGCCAGCCATCTGCAAATGAGGCTTCTCATAGCTTTGTTGGCAGGAGGGCCATGACCTTCACATGTAAAGGCAATTGTGGACGGCGTCATACCACCCAGTGGACGTGGCAGAGGCAGCATTGCGTCACTGGGCAGCTACGCTAACAGCAAGATGCAACAAACGAGCAGCGCGTGAAGCAGACGGCCCCGCAGGCTGTGGTGCTACTGACTTCTGCCCTGAAATTGCACATCACCAGCTCTTGCTTTCGCTGTGCGGTGCCTGCCACCTCTCTCTCTCTCTGTCATCGTCGCCCTCTTCCCAGTGACGTCCGCTCGTTGTACATCTGCCTTCATTCCACGTTGACGTCCTGATCGCGGACATCTCTACCTCTATCGCGGGCTTTCACAGTGTCCCAAGGTACTTGTACCTCACCTTTGCTGTCAGGTGTTTGCTTGGCGGGGCAGGCCGTGTCAGACCGTTTAACCTTTGACACCACCGTTGGCCTCCAGAACCCGTCAGCGCCTGTGTGAAGCTCAGCTGTTGTCGCGAGCCATGTCTCGGAGATACCCTGTCGCAGATGTGTATGAAGACCGCGAACGCGACTACTATGCCCGCCCTCGCTCTGAACGCAATTACGACGAGGTCGACATCGATGTCACGCGCTCTCGCTACCCCGATCGCCCAGCGACTGTGGTAAGTGATAGGCGGGCGGAACGTCCTGGACGCACTCCAGACTTCCTGCGAGACGACTACGGCAAGACCGCTGCCGGTGCACTGGTGCCGGTCAGAGCAGAGAGGGATGATTGGGATACGAGGTCTAGACGAGGAGGTCCTGAGAGGGTGGAACGAGTTGAAAGGGATGAGCTGGTTATCAGAGAGCGCAACGACAGACCACGCGAGAGACCTCCACCACCTAGAGAAATCGAAAGGGAAGAGGTCATCTACCGCCGTGGGGATCGCGAGCCACCACCGCCTGCCCGCGAGCGTACACGGGAAGAGATAGACATCAACATCCGTCGTGATGAGGGTCCTCGCGAACCACCTCCGCGAAAGACTTTTGAGAGAGAAGACATCATCTTCCGAAGAGGCGAAGGCTCCCGTGCACCAGCCCGGGCAGATCCTCCCAGGTCCGAGGTCGACCGCGAGGAAATCACCTTCCGCCGTCGTGAGGAAGAAAGGTCTCCACCTGCACGCAGTGAGCGAGCCTACGACAGGGAGGAGCTGATCATTCACGATCGTGAGCGAAGCCTCCCTCCCCCAAGACGCCGTAGCCTGGGTCCTGTCGCACGTGAGAGAGAAGAGTATGTCTTTAGACGTCGCGAACCATCTCCACCACCACCACCACCGAGAGAAGAGATGCGGGAAGAGATCATCATTAGGCGCAGAGAGAGATCTCCTCCCAGAGCTCCGAGCCCCGAACCTATCAGAACCCCTTCGCCTGAACCTGAGCCACCAATTGTGAGGCCGCCTATTATACAGGAAATCATTCACCACCATAGACATATTGATTTCGGATTTGAAAAAGTCCGGGAGCCCAGCCCCCCTCCTCTCCCAAGTCCTCCACCACCGCCGCCACCGAGAGACGAGAGTCTCGAGATTGAGATTCGCAGGAGGTATGTCTGAATTGTTCACCAGTGTTGGCAGCCATACGTCCACTAACACAAGGTCAGGGGTACTCGCAATGGCGAACGTTACGATGAAGACATTGTCATCGACCGCGAACGTTCAGAACATCGACGCGGTCGGCCTGAGAAAGAAGTGGAAATTACACGGCGTCGCTCCATGTCAGCCATGCGTGGCGCAAGGCAGAAAAAGGACATGTGGACCGAGGTCACCAAGGATCTTGTCATCAAAGAAGCTATTGACGAGCTGGGCTACGACTATGAAGAGACGCCAGAGTTCTTCTATGTTATTGACTACCTGCGCTACGTAAGTTCTCGCAATACACACGTCGTTCTGGTGACGCATACTCATGATCCACCAGGAAGACGTTCTGCAGCTCGTGGAGCTCTCAGAGGATATTCGCCGCGAGAGACGAGATAGAATCAGAGAGATCCAATGGGAGCGCGAGGAGATTGAGCGACTGCCACCTCCAAAGCCCCGCTCACGATATGATGAACGCGTGTATGAACGTGAAATCGACTACTACAGAAGACGTGGCTGAGGTTTGGTTGCCTTGCCCGTCACGTACCACGATATAAATTTCGAAAAGAAAACAAGCAAGATACAGCATCGGAGGGAAGCAAGAGATTAGGACAAACCTTGGCAGTGTCAGGCATCAACCTTTCTCTCTGAGCTCCTTGTCAATGTCCTTTTATTTCCCCTTTTCCCTTACTTCGGCCTTTCATCTATCATTAACGACTTGAAACGACAGCGGCATAGCGATTCTGGAGGAAAAGATGGAAGATTGAGCCTTTGATATCGCTGTTCCTGGCTGCCTTGTTTCTTTTTATGATGGCTACAGCAACAAAGATTAGAAATGAACTTCGGCTTTCCTTGTACACTCTTCATCTCCACATGATCGTTCAGCAGCATGTTAATGCTTTACTTGATCTGTGTCCATCGTACAAAGGGGGTATTTGTGGATGTTGGGATCTGATTTCGTCATGTGATTAAATACTATGTAAGGTAGATGGTGTATGTATATGTAATAAGTGAATGGGTAACAGTACTATGAGAGAGCAGTGGGCAAACCCTTGATCCCGTCTCTCTCTGCATCAGTCAAGGTAATGCCAAACCATTTCTTCAGCGCCTGCACCCTCTGCTCCTCGGTCTCTAGCGTTTCCACAACTTCAGCCTTGCCATATAGTCGTCGCTTGACCTCGTGGTTGAACAGCGTCACGTCACCCACGATCACGTCCTCGTCATCTTCCTTGCCCTCTGTCTGAGACGCTTTGCCCAGGAGCATTTTGACGCAAACAACGGAAAAGGTAAACCACGACCTCTTGTTATTGGAGGTAAAGAAACTCATCATCTTGTAGTCGTTGGGCAAAAACTCGGTTTCTCCAAAACAATAAGCCGGCGTCCACGGACCATCATGCTTGTACCTGATCTCGTACACCCACATGTTCTGTCTCTTGTTCACCGTGTCAGGGATGGTGGTCCAGTGAATCCTGCTCTCCTGACTAGGAACAACATTGAGCATTGCGGTAGGCCGGTCTCTGTTCAGCTCCATAGGCTTGTTCGGACATGTGGCACCGAAGCCAGTGTCGACGAGGAAAGTCCTTCGTACGTCCTTGACGCCATCCTCGGCGGCGACGGTGGCGTCATCGCAGAAGCGTACGAGAGTGATGCGGTGGTTCCAGCCGTCGTAACTCGGGCCAGGCCAGTCATGTTTGGCGGCGGCGGGCTGCACGGCTTCGTTGACACGGCCTGCGATGCTGGTGACACGGAATCCTAGGCTCAGAAGGACGGTGTAGAAGAGGAGGTTGTTCTCCATGCATCGGCCACCACGGCCGCAAGCGGAGGTGATGAATTTGTTGTGAACAAAGGCGGGTTGGATGGTTACGGATGGAATAGGGTTGTAGTGGAGAGTCAGGTTCTCAAAGGGAATGGCGGTCAGTTGGTATTTCTGAAGGGCGGCCAGGAGGGGGAGGCCATGAGTGATTGTACGGGCCAATGCAGGATCAGTGAAGACGGGCGATTGGCGAAACTCGGTAGGTAGGGCGATGGTGTCCAGGTAGGCTTGGATTTGGGCTGCATCGTACGTCGGTCTTTCAGATGGGTCGAAGGTCGAAGACATGGCGGTATAGTCGGGAGCGGTTTTGTGCCTGGGGTGCGCTGGTAAATTGAGCGATTGACAGTGCAGCGATTGAAACGAGTGTAATAGGCAATGGAGAGCTTAGTAGTCTCTGACGGGAGAGAGTTGGGCGCCTGAAGCTACTACTGTACACTATCAAGAAGCGACTCTCCCTTCCAAGGGCTCTGAGATGATGGCGGCTTTTGAACAGGCGGACAAGCTCGCTAGGGAACGTGGAGGGGCGACGCGCATGCATCCGCTCCGTGCGTCATATCGAGAGTCCTCGCTAGAAGTGCATACCGCCCACCTACCTTACAAATTATACCTACTCGTATCGCTGGCGTGCCACACCGATTGAAGGTGGGGAATGAGGGGCTATAGGCAAGGCCTATCTTAATCTCAAAACAACACGGTTGTCCCGCTGATAAGGATAAGGTAGAACGCCCAGACCATCTTATCCACCTGTGCCGTTCTTCTGATACTTGTCCGAGTGGTGCAGACTAAGGTAGGGCTTGGTAAGCTAGGGTTCGGAGACATCCGAGTCTAGTAGCGCCTGATCATTGTTCGCGGAGACTCATGATGGCGTAGCTCCGCCCCGGGGCAGTTCTAGCATCATCCACCGCTTTCAGTGTCGCCCCCATCGACCTACTTCTATATCTACTAACTACTCTTGCAAACCTCCATCACCGTTCAACATCTGAGAGACATTCGCCATCATGTCGGCCACCACCAAATACCAGCCAGCGCCCACGCGCGACTCCTTTGAGGAGCCACAACCCTACGCCCAGCCCCCGCCTTCCTATCAGGCAGAAGCATCCAATGCTCCTGGCGTCCCAAGAGGCGAGGATGATAACGTCCCCGACGACTTCAAGGTAAGCATACGATGAAAACGGTGCGCATACTACTTGAGATGATCTGACCGAAATCGTCACAGTTCGGTGGCTCCGTCGCAGAAGCCTCTCTCGACATCCGTATGCAGTTCATCCGCAAGGTCTATTCTATCTTGACCGTCCAAATCCTTGCCACGACCGCCCTTTCATCTGTATCTTTCTTCAGCACCGGTTACCGAAACTGGATCCAGACCAACCAGTGGATGATGTGGGTCTCGCTCTTTGGCGCCATCGGCTTCATGCTCCTCACCTTCTGGAAGCGCAAGAGCTACCCCACAAATCTACTCTTCCTGTCTGCATTTACTGCCCTTGAGGCATACTCGATCAGTGTCATCACGTCGTTTTACGAGAGCAAGATAGTCGTCGAGGCCCTTGTCTTCACGCTCGGCATCTTCATTGCTCTCACACTGTTCGCCTGCCAGACCAAGTACGACTTCACTAGCTGGATGCCATACTTGTTTGGAGCACTCTGGATTGTGATGCTCTTTGGACTCATGGCGGCCTTCTTTCCCCACTCGAGTGGTGTTGAGCTTGGCTATGGCATCGTCTGCGCCCTCATCTTCAGTGGCTACATTCTCGTCGACACTCAACTGGTCATGAGACACTACCACGTCGAAGAGGAGATTGCAGCGTCCATCAGTCTCTACCTTGACATTCTCAACCTCTTCCTGGCCATCCTCAGGATCTTGAACAGCCAGCAGCAGAACTAGGCTGAAGTCTGTTGTATATAGCCTGGCGCGCCGTTGCAGAAGAATGACATGCAGCGAGTGTAATTTATGACATGAACATGGCGTTTGGTAACGGGGATAAGTTTGGTGATGGGGATAAGTTAGTGGGAACTCGATTGTGGCGGTGCTCCCCTTTCAGCACATTCAGCAAATTCAGCACAGACAAGCTCAGGGTTGTTCTGCAGTACACTGCTTGTAGTATTTAATAGGAAGCGTCTTGAGTCTGGAATTGAAATTTTCTGCAAAGAGCATATAAACAACAGCAGCCGAAATGGTGCAATAGCAAAGTGCATGTTAAAATACAGCCCATTTCGACATGTACCTTATTATGTATAGACGATTAAAGCACGTTTTGACATGGACTGGTCAGGGCACATTGGCTTGTGCGGGAGCTGATTGGCCGCGGAGGTGAAACTTAGCTTGTAGCTGAGCCGTGCCTGGAAGGTGCGCCAGGGAGACAGGGATCGAGGGGTCTTGGTGCTGCGAGGGCGATAAAAGTAAGGTAGTGCAACGTTCACCGACTGCGTTGAGGGTTCTTGAAAACGATACGCGTCCATTTCACGCGGCGACTCGTTTTGTTTTAGACTAGACGACCTTTATCAAAATTCAGATCTGCTCGGACGGTCTGAGGCATTGCCAGCATCTGTTGTTTCAGCAGGGAAGGCGCTCGTTCGTGGACAGTTCAACGCGGCAACCCAGCTGCAGCCCTCGCTTCTGCTTCTTTTGCTTGACTTGACCCTTCAGTCCGCATACTGTCAATACCTTACTTGTACCCACTCCCACACTCCCACACCCCGGGTTTGAGGCCGGTCCACTGCCCATTCTCTCACGACTCCTCGACGATACCACAACCTATGACCCGTGTATAGTATATCTTGTATCTTCCGACAAGCCCAACCATGGCGTCTGTCGCTTCCTCCATGGGGCCTGTACCCCTTCACTCGGCCCATGACGAACAGAAACTCAATACCGAGATCCAATGGCAATCACAGAACCTTGAGCACTTCCGGAATATGGACGTGTTGAGTGCTGCCACCTGCTCCAATGCTGGACCATTACAGAAGAAGATCAAGGCCAAGCGGAAGACTGACAGCCTCTCTGCAACCCTGTGCGCTGCAATTGTCAAACACCAGCTCGGTAGGCCATTGGAACACCTTGTGACACGCCATTGAGCGATTGCAGAGACTGACATCCCCTTCCCGTAGGCCTGTCCATCAATTGCCTACTTCTCCTCACCTTGACCCACCTGTTCTTTCCTAGCCTTCGAGACCACACCATTCACTATTTCACACTCTCCTACCACGATCCAGGCACCGGTCTCTACACGCAGGGCTGGGATGATTTCAAGTTCGTGTCCACCTGGCTTGTCATATTCACTGCCTTGCGCGCTGCCACCATGGACTACCTGCTCCTACCTTTTGCCAAGTGCGCGGGCATCAACAAGAGAAAGGCTACGATTCGCTTTGCTGAGCAAGCATGGATGATCATTTACTACACGCTGTCGTGGTCCCTCGGAGCAGTAAGTTGGGCCTGGCTCAGGTCGCAAAGCTGCATCTCGACTAACCTGTTCGCAGTACCTCGTCTACCAATCAGACTACTTCTTCAACATCCGAGCAGTATGGGTCAACTTCCCTACGCGCTCCATGACGGGCCTATTCAAGTGGTACTACCTTGTCCAGTTTGCCTTTTGGCTGCAGCAGATTGTTGTTGTCAACATTGAAGAGAGGAGAAAGGATCACTGGCAGATGTTCACCCACCACATCATTACATGTACCCTCATGCTGTTCAGCTACGGCTACTATCAGACCAAGGTTGGCCACGTCATTTTGTGCCTCTTGGACTTTGTCGACTTTATCCTACCAGTAAGCGCTCTTGAGCACCCCTTGAACCGTGACCAATGCTGACTCTGCTACAGGCTGCGAAATTGCTCAAGTATGCTGGTTACCAAAAGTTGTGTGACTTCATGTTCGCCGTCTTCATCATCACTTGGTTCATCACTCGCCACATCTTCTATCCCGCCGTCTGCTGGTCCATTTGGGTTGATGTGCCGCAAGTTATGCACTATGGCTGCTACAACGCCGTGACTGGCCAGAAGACGTCCGATGATGGCGGCAACCTGGTTCTCGACAACGTCATGCATGCCTACAACAATACCGGAGCCGACGTCTGCTTCAACGCCAAGATCCACTACGGCTTCTTGGGTTTGCTTCTCGCTCTCCAGGTGGTCACGATTGTCTGGTTCCACATGATTTGCCGAGTCGCATACGGCGTCATCATGGGCAAGCCGGCCGACGACACCCGCTCCGACGATGAGGGCGAGGCCGAGGAGGACGAGGAAGAGGAAGAGGAGGAGATTGAAAAGATTCGCGACTTTGCGGAGAAGACACCCGAGCTGGCCTACCAACAGTCACTCCCACCTCAAGAAGTCGAGGTTGAAGCCGAAGACATGGACTTTGTGCGGAGAGCCAGCCCTTCTAAGCGGAGGAGTGGTAATTCCACCAGGAGGAGCAAAGGCCGCAGCAGTGGCATCAGCATTCCTGGTGCCGCAAGTGATCACAAGGAATTGCTAGGTCGCATTGGGTGCGATAAGCCGAGCTAGACGGGAGCCGAATAAATGCAAGGCAGAGCAAACGTGAACACGGCAGAGGTTGGCATGTCCTTCTTACACCTGCAATGTGTTGGGACAAGGATAAGGAAAGAATAGAAAAGAGATTGGGAATAAATGACAAAAAAGTTGGGAGGCGTTGATTGTTCTCGCGGGTAACATTCTTCTTTTCACAAACAAACGATGGGCAGAGAGCTAGCTGGCTCCGGGGCATGTCGCTCTTCTTCCTCGTCCTTCTTTCTCGTCTCTCCTTCATCCGTTGTCCACTCTATATGCGTTAGACATGGCCAACGACTTGCGAGGCAGTGGCGCAGGCATCTACAACGGATAGACCTGGCTTTTTTTTCCCCTGTTGCTTTGGTTGCTTATCTTACCTCTGCTAGTTCTTCTCCATGGATGAAGATACCCCCTCTCGCCCGTACGTTTTTCTCCTGAAACGGGCAAATAGTTACTTGACTTGGTCTACGACATGTCGTTTCCTGATGTGCACACTACCTGTTGTTCTTTTTGTTTTTTTGTCGAGCTTGTGCTATTCACGACGCTTTATCTCTCTCTCTCTCTGCCAAAAGTAAGGCAGGCTAGCGGGAGGAACCTTTTTCCATTCATCTGCTATACAAGACCGAAAAAAAAGCGCTCTCTCCCAAACCAACCAACTACCTCCACTTACTACGGACATCCCAGTGTCCCATCTTGACTAAGCCTCTCGACCGCCCAGAGGCCTAGGCGAGTTGGTGGTGCTGCTGCCACCTCCTCCCCTCTGGCCTTTTTTCATCAACGAGGCAAAGTACGCCTCCAGGTTCTCCGTGGGTATGTTGCCACTGCTGTCCGTGGCATTCGGGGGCGAGGAGATGGGCGTGAAGGGCGTGCTGTCCCTGGATGTGGCAGTGCCTGCTCTGGCTGCGCGGGTGGGTGTGCTCACGCCTGCTGCGACACCGCCGCCGTTGCCGGACATGATGGCGTTTGTTGCTGCTGTTGGGAAGGGGGAGGATGCGGCTGGGGTGGATGTCGTGGATGTTGATATTGCTGGGTTGCGCTCCTAGTTGGGGGGAGGGATTTGGTTAGTATACGTCTAGACATGATGTTCTCGAACCAAAAAGATAGAAGAGGGTGGTTTTGGTGGGGCAGAGGGAACTCACCTTCAATCGTCTGAGTACTTCATCGGCATCGTATTGTATACCACCGACATTCATCTGCACGGGCCCAATATGCTCGGCCATTGCGGAACCTCCTCTGCCTGCCAAGGGTGCGGCTTCCTCGCCGGCAGCAGGACGTCTGGCACCTGCCGTTGTGGCTGCAGCCTTTTTCGCGGCTTCGTCCTCGGCACGGTAGGCTTCCAATCGCTCGAGTTGTGCAGAGAAGAATTGTTGGTCTAGTGTGCAGGGTACGTCGATTTTAGGACGGGCGGTAGAGGGTGGGTGGGGATCTTGAATCTGGAGTTCGTAGAGGGCGGCTGTGGTCGCGGGACCTTCGTCATCGTTGTTCTTGTAGTCGTCGTCTTGGTCGGGTATGTTTTCTACTTCCTCATCGTCAGGGTTGGTTGCGCCTGGGACAGCGTCTTCATTTGTGAGGACTTCTTCGTCTTCGCGGTTCCTGCCGTTCTGCGCTGTTGTTGGAGCTGGTGTTGAGATTGGTTGGACAGCCCCTGACGTGGTCTTCGGGGAGGGGAGGTCTTGAATCTCGACACCCCAGGCACGACTGATGCCTTCGACGTCGAAGCCTTCGCGTAGAACCCTGATCTTGCCCCAGCTGTCCCATGCTGGGGGGACGAGGACACGTTCGC
The DNA here is from genome assembly GCA_027943355.1 of Dothideomycetes sp. NU200. Taxonomy (NCBI): domain Eukaryota; kingdom Fungi; phylum Ascomycota; class Dothideomycetes; species Dothideomycetes sp. NU200. The sequence goes on along the minus strand of BSCJ01000011.1, from coordinate 859,393 downwards.
GATCGACGACGTTGTGTTTGAGTGTTCGCTCGCTCTTCTCCTTGCCTGTGACTGCGATACCGGCGGCTTGGATTCCAAGGACGCTGTGAATGAGAGGCTTGAGCTGGCCCGGCTGTTCGGGCATGGTGTAGATGAGAGCTGCGCCGTGCTTGAGGAGGACAGTGCGGAGGAATTGTAAGATGTAGTCAAAGTGAGACTCTCGGTATCCTCTCTCTTTCTCTAGTGATTCTACGGCGAGGGCATTCTGGCAGACGACGACAAGGGGTAGGCCGAGTGGATCGTCGTATTCACCTGGACCGAGAGGGATGGAAGTGTGGGCATCTGGCATGGAGCTGGCAAGAGCGGCATCGCGAGCGTGCTGCCATGCTGTGGTGTTTTCTTCTAGTGCATACTTGGATTCGACAGGAAGGGAGTGGGAGACGGTATTCAAGAGGCGAATCCAGGAGCGAAGAGTACGCACAAAGGTCCAGGGTTTGGCCCAGTCGAGTAGGATGGCGACTGCTGTGTTTGGGATTGCCGAAGGGGTGAGGAGGCGGGCTAACAGGGGAGCGTATGCTGGGGAGGGGCTGCTGAGGGTGTATGCGGAGAGACGGGCAACAATGTCTGAAGGTGGTCAATTTGAGGCCGAGGAGAGACTATACTTGGCAGGCAGACCAACCTTCGTGATCAGAGTCGTAGACATCTTGATATGTGTAACCTAGGGCGAATCGGTTGGCTACAGGTATCTTCCTCGGTCTTGACCGATCTGGCGGTCTGATGCGGTTGGGCGAGTCTTGTTGTAGCGAGTCGAGAAAGTCTGCTTGTGTGGATGATGTGCCGCCCAGTATGATCAACTTCTTCTCCGGTATCTTCTTTCCGCTTGATACATTGTCCAAAAGGATGGACCACAACTCTTTCTTGCTCTCGCTGCCTGATGTGCTTGGTCTGTCGTTGTCCGTAGCCGCATAGGCATCTCGATATGCCGACGGTGCCATTTCTTCCTGTTTCTCCCTATGCCTTTAATCCGCTGAGCTGATGTAATGCTCAAGAGCCTGTCCGAGTCACAACTATATCATATTGCCATCATCATCAAGGTATGCTCTCAATTGTTGTCAACGGTCAACAGCTTCACATGAAACATGAAACGCGAGGTGACGCGATTTGCCGACATTTGTCCATTTCTGGGGAAATAGAATACAGTACGTCAAATAATACATCACCTACACCATCTTTACTGTATCTCCTTCACAACCCATCATACGAATGCAAGGATGAACAAGATCCGTGAGGTTCAACGCTTGAATGAGCGAGAGCTTGCAAGTGTCGTCCCTCCAAATGCATCCTGGCATACCGACTACCGCGACACAGCCTACATTTACATTGGCGGCCTCGCTCTCGAACTCTCCGAGGGCGACATCATCACAATCTTTTCACAATATGGCGAACCCGTCTGGGTCAGGCTGATGCGCGACAAGGAGACTGGCAAGAGTAGAGGTTTCGCATGGCTCAAGTACGAGGACCAGAGGAGCTGCGACCTGGCTGTTGACAATCTCGGAGGAGCCACAGTCATGGGCAGAATGCTTGCTGTCGACCATACCCGGTATAAGAAGAAAGATGATGAGGATGAAGATGAATTCTACGTCGGTCAAGACAAGATCGGCAACAATGCCAGGGATGCAGACGCCGCAGACAATAGCCAAGACGAGGAAGAGCAGCGACCCATGTTGAAGGAAGAGATCGAGCTCGCCAAGCTGATGCGCGACCAAGACGATGACGACCCCATGAAGGCCTACATGATTGACCAGAAAAAGGAGGAAGTGGCAGAGGCGAGGAAAGCTCTGGTCAAGACGTCAGAAAACAAGGACCGCAAACGCTCCCATCACCGTTCCTCCCGAGACCACCGCGACAGAGACTCTCACCGAAGTCATCGCCGTAGAAGATCACCGGATGATGAGGAAGATCGTGACAGACGACGTGACTACGATCGCAGTGACAGACACCGCTCTAGAAGGGACCGATCAGTCTCACCACGGAGAGACAGTAGACGTGACAGGAGTAGAGATTACACATCTCGCACGAAACGATCAGACTCGACTCCGCCGCTTGAACACCGACCACGAAAAGAACGCCGTCGATCATCTACACCACCCAGATATAGAAAGGAGAGAGCTGTCTCGGCTAGTCGTTCTCCACCGAGAAGACGATGAATAAGTCGGTCATCTGCCTTGCTTTATCACGGCCGCCCTAAATGTCCATTCCATGGCATGTTCACAGCCTCCCGGCACATTTTGCATGAGGGCGAAAATGTGCACCCAGACGACAAATGTCAACGCCACACTACAAGGACCACGATAAATATGGCATGATCAAACAAATAACCTTTCGAGAGACAGGGGGAAAGCCTCCTGCGCATGACTTTACCCGCCTCTAGACTCTGGCAAAGATGGCAAAGAAGTTGTCCCTGCCGAAATACTCTGTCAGCACCTCGATCTGGTCTGTATATCGAAAGAAGACCGTGTTATATCCCGGCCTCGCCTCAACCCCAGGTTTAATAGCTGATGAGACTGCGGAACAAAACCTGGAGTGCATCGCAGTGCTCAAGCTAGACAGTTATGCATACAAGCACGGTCACTGCGTCTCCGAGCTGATTGAATGATCCTGATCGTATCACGGCTACGGGTTGATTTGGAGATTCATAGTGCATCCTCCTTGGATGCCTAGAATAGCCTCGACGATAGTTGCATGCACTATGCCTGGACATTCTACTCTACTCAAGAGAATAGACCACTTGAATCAAGTACAGGTCGAGTTGATGGCGTTTCCACAGTGAGAATTCTAGGCGATGGTCGCCAACCTGGTCAATGGTATCTTTATGGTTCACCTTGACAAACCATCTACTGCTTTATTTGCAGCAAGGAAGCAAGAATAATTGAAAAGGTGATTATATTTCTTTGTACGACTAGTTGCAAAAAAGTGCATGACAGCGTCTGGATGAAGACGCTCGCGAGGTATCATAAATAAAACGCAAAAGGATATAACCTATTTCCTCCTATCCTGGTTCCGTTCTCGTTTCCCACCTGTGGTTATACACATGCTATTCCTCATCCCAATCATTCCATGCACGCAAACAGCCCCGGCCTAAGCGCTCTCAACACAAGCAACCATCAACTTCTCGTAATCCCCGCTCGTCTCCCCCCTGATGCGGGCACTGAGGTCCTTTTTGAAGAAATGGCGATACGCCGCCTTGGCCTGTCCCATGCGGCTTCTGTCCCAATGACATCTCACCACTCTGTTCACGAGCAAGTCGTCCTTTGTGCCGAGGCCCTTCATGGCTGCCTCGAGGAGATGAGCATCGTGTTTCGCCCTGTCCTCTGCGGCCTCGAGCATAAACAGTAGCGCATCCTCCATGTGGCCGGAGAAGTTCTTGCGGAGCACGTCTCTCAGCGCGCGATGGTACTTTGCCTGGTACGCCTGCGAGATTGCGCGGATCTGACCATCAGAGCGCGAGGATAGCACGGAGCAGACGGTCACTTGGTCTGTGCCCATCTTTTGGCCTTCGGTCGCGCGATACAGCTCTGTCACGTCTGACTCGATCTGCTGGGGGATGATGGGGGTGGACTCCTCGGCGCGGCGGGCAGCTAGCACCATGGTGAAGAGACGCTCGGTCTTCATGCTCAGGTCGCCGCGGAGGTCTGACTCCAGACTGCGCTTGTAGAGGTGTTGGTAGTGGGCTGTGATTGCGCGAATGTCGGCGTTTGAGCGGGACAGCAACACATCGTTTAGCACGTTCTCTTTTGTGCCGAGGCCCTTGATGGCTTTGTAGACGTTGTGGCAGTCTTGGTCCAGAGGGCCGCGAGCGATGGCTAGTAGGCCTTCCTTGAAATAGCCAGAGGTCTCTTTTTCTAGGTCGTGCAGCAGGTCGCGGTGGTGGCGTGCGTAAAAGGCTTGACGGACGGAGGCGACTTGCAGGGCGTCCAGGCGTGAGAGCACCTCTATCAGGGTGCGTTCGTTTGTGCCGAAGCCTTTCATGGCTGAGCGCAGGGCGTCTGCTTCTCGACTCATGTCTACGGGTGCGGTTTGGCCTGGAACGTAACCTAGTGATGGAGGAGCAGGTGGGCCGGCGGGTGGTGCGCCGTATGCGCCGGCGGGAGGGGCACCATATGGCTGCTGATGTGGTGGTGGTGCGCCATACTGTCCCGGAGGGCCTGGTGGGGGTGCGTATCCCCCAGGTTGACCGTATGGTGAGTGGCCTTGTGGCGGGCCCATTGGTGGAGCACCCATGTGTTGCTGTGGTGGATACGGAGAGTGGGTAGGCGGCGGCCCGTAGCCTTGTTGTGGTGGGTAGCCTTGGTTCATTGTAGGAGGATAGCCTTGGTTCATGGTAGGTGGGTAGGGCGAGTGCTGTGGAGGTGGAGGAGGAGGATAAGAAGAGTAGGCCGGCTGTGCGCCATCTTTATGAATGGAAGTGTCAGTTACGTCGTTGCCAAGGGTTTGTCTTTGCTGGGCGCAAAGGAATACGCGTGCGAACATCCTTACATGGGGGCTGAGATGGTGGAGGTGGCCTAGCATAGCCGCCTTGTTGACCGTAGTAAGACATGTTCGCGTATGCTTTGGTTCGTTGGAATGCTGAAAGTATGGCGAAAAGGGTAAGAAGTGCGACTTTGACTATCGAGTTGTTGTTGCGCGCCTGCGATCACAAATATCAAGTCTTCGAGGCTGCGCCGCATTCAAAGACTGGATGGGCAGCGTCATAGGCCCCCGCCGCGGGGCAACCGATGGATGCAGGATCACCGGATCCTTGCACCGCCAAGATGGCATCAGGGTGCCCTGTCACTCGCCACATGCACACGCAGTAACTTAGACTTATCTGCACATGTACGCGTACGGTACGATCATCAAAGTGCTCCACGGAGAACCCAGTCGGGGTCATGTGAATCAGCAGCCCTACTTTGGCTAGAGTGATGGTCCGTAATATGGAAGGGGAGATCGTTAGAGAACATAAAGCAAGGGCCAACGGTTCGCCGAGACTTCGGGAGGCGCAGTCAGGTCTTTCCGGTCGGCGTCGTGGCGTGGCTGTGTACACTGATATCCACGTCAGTTCATACGGTAGTTTATTCTGTTCTCTTGTTCAAACTTCGACCAGGGCTTGCTATACCATCCGTATACTACATTTGCTTATATGTTACCCGGAAGTCCCCAGAATTTCTGCTAGATCACCAGCCTAGCTAGCATGGACCATGATGGTGTTGCTGAGCAGATGAATATACCTCAAATATGTAATGTGAGGGTGAAGATATGTTATGCAATGTACAGTGAAGCCTTTCAGTTTCCAGTGCTAGCACTCCCTTACGCCGTTGCTCATGTATAAGACCGGCACACGCAGGCGGTGCTGGGCATAGACAATACAATCTCCCTGTTTCCCCCATCATGCACTATCTTGCAGATCATCCATTCGTCTGGATCGAAGGCAGAAGAGAAGTACGAGTCAGCTATATTCAACTGCATATATGAGAAAGAAAACCCACAAGCTCTCTTCACAATATGACGTTGAATATTTATCTGAGCTTTACAATGCTTTCCAAGAGCACGGACTTCATTCATTGGCTGAGGATGGCGCTTGTGTGTGCCACACTATCGACTGTAGACTCGTCGCAGAAGCCGTCATAGTGCTACCCACAACACGAACAGGCGCCAACTTCTTCATTGGCGTCGCCACTTTGGGCATGGCCAGCGCACTTGAGACCTACTCCAGCAACAACGATCAATCTCATGCTTCCAAGATATGATGTCACGCATCAGGGAGAACACAATTGAGAAGTTACGAACAAAGGCGAGCACCATACCATCAAGCAGAACAAACCACAATCAAGGCCAGATACCCCGAGGGCAGCGAACAGAATTAGCTCCATCATCCCCCCAAATACTACTCAATCCATCCTCAAACGAACGATTGTGATCCATATCCTCTGGCTTATACCAATGCTTCTCCACGTTCCTGCCCTCTTCCTCGACAAACACATTTCTCCTCAACGCAACGTTGAAGCTGAAGCTAGACCTGACGATGCCGGCAAAATAGGATGATCGAGTCATGACTTCATAGTCGATCAGAGCCTGCTGATCCCACGTCATCTGGCGGAGGTCAAAGAGGTCAGTCGCGGTGAGCAGATCAGCTTTGTGAGTGACCGTGATGTTGTAGTGGTCGCGCGCTTTGACAGTGAACTTGTGCAGGTCTCCGGGGCTGCCTGAGGCACAATAGATGATGGACAGATTCCTTTCACTGGCTTGCTTGAGGTAGATTGAGGTCTGGCCTTCGTAGTCGGAGTATGGGGCATCCATCCAGCCGGCCCTCTGCGCATCGACGTCAGTGCGAAGATGAGCTCCGAAGAAGACGTTTGGATAGTATGGACGTCTTGGATTGATGGGGAGGTCGTAGCGGCGGGCGAGGTTGTGGATGACGATTCCGGCTAGACGGCGAGCTTCTGGACGTAGTCGCATTGAGTTGCTGAGATCTCGGCGGACGTTGGCGGGAAGAGAACGAGTGTCCATGCTGTAAAGAGTCCGCTCCATGTTCAACACTGTTTTCTCTTCTGGATGCGTGGCCATGTCCCTAGTTTTGAGCCATTCATCGAGCTGCTCAACGGCCCATCGAGGTGTCTGGCCCGGATTCACATCTGCACGCATCATATAGTCCCCTGGTGAGAATCGCTCTTCCATTGGAGGTGGTAACTTCTTTGCTTTGGTTTCGTCGTAGATTACCATTCGCGGACATCGTGCTTTCATCGTGGTCAGGAAATACTCCTTGTCAAAGAATCCTTCGAACGGGCTACGTCCAGACCATAGTGCACTGAGATCGGCAGAAGATCTAGTAGCATAGCTTGGGAGCACGATGGATGCGCCTGCTTGTATAGCATAATGCACAAAGTCAAGGATATTATTTCGTACATTGCAAAGACCGCCATTGGCATCGTCCAATCTCAGTACAAGCTCAGGCCTCCACTTGATATGTGATTGATTGCACAGTCTGTAGATTGAAGACTCTTGTGGTGCCACTCCAGCCGTCGCATTGAGGAACTCTTTGAGGAAGTCATCGTCACTGAGAAGCAAAGGATCGTATGGCTGGGTCGTGCGGGATTTGAACAGAGGATTCTGTGGGCGAGAGTTGTATGAAAGCAACCATATCGCTAGCAAGACGAAAAAGGCGATATTAGCTGGCCTGTGGGCATTAAGTGGAGCGAGCATATTGTATCCGAACACGCTGATATGCGGATAGAGATACGTCTCCAGAAGTGGGCGAGGTAAGATGTGTCCCGCTCATAACCCCTTGCTTCACGCAATCTTCACAACGCGGCGCGATCACTCTGCAAACTGGAGACACACTGAAGTCCAGTCATAGGATCTCAACACTGGCAATCTGCACTGAAATGCTTGTACGAGTATATAAAGCTTGTCTGAGTACTCCAGAAGACACCAGCTTCATGCTTCATGATCATAAACGCTCTAAGCAGATCAGGATCATCGCTTCGAAGTCACATCTTGACTGATATCGTCAACATGACTGGCATGCGCGAGAAGGAACTTGCAGCAAGTCAGCGTGTATTTACACGCCTTGGTCCATTGCTCTTCTTGGTTGAAAGCGCCGAGTTTCATGCTCACATCGCCGATTCTATCTTTGGCGATCTTGTATGGCATCTTCCGACTAAGAACATAGGCGCCAGAACTGTTCGAATGTGCCGACGAGCGTTCAATGTGCTCCCCTAACTGTCGTACGCAGTCTAGAAATGCGACCATTGCATTATCAAAGCCACGATGTAGAAAGCCGAGACCAAGTGGCAAGTCGTTGTGACAATGAAGATCGAAAGACGTCACTTTTGGCTTAATAGTGCTTGTTTGATCGCCTTGTGGGTATTCCAGCTTTTCAATGCGAGACGTCGAACCGAGTGGGAGGAGCCGGTAGCCTTGAAACGCGAAAGCTAGCTTTTCCGAGACCACGGTCAGGAGGAGAACGCAAAGGCCCCATGCTGCATTGATTTCTGGCCAGTCGACATTGTGATCTGTAAGCTTGCCTAAACGGAGTCCGTTGATGGTGGCAAAGGGCCCGTCATGATCAATGCAGAAAGAGTCGTTGTAGACATTGGTACGCTGGAGAGACTCCAGCAACTTACTCTCGTATGCTAGCTGACTCTGAAGGCTACCGCATTGATCTTTGTGGCTTTGGAGTATGAGATCAAAAGCGTTGCGCTCGCGCCAGAACGCTTCCTCTTCATCCTCCAAATCAGCTTCTTCTTGGTCAAGCTCGGCGATTTCCTCCTCCATGGCCGCCTTCTCGGCCTCGAGCTTTTCGAGATCTTCCATGGCCTTGACTTGTCTCTCCTTTGCCTTCGCAAGTTCCTCGTACGCTTGCTGCTTCTCCTCCTCGGTTGGTATGCTTTCCTTGGCTTGTTTGAGAAACTCCTGATAAGCATCTTTTTCGCGGTTCACAATAGCCTGACGCTGTTGCAGACCGGCAAGCAAGAGGTCAGTGCATTCGGAGCATACAGGATGATCGATATCTGAACGTGATGATAAGATCTCAAAGAGGCGGAGGTTTCTTTCCATTTGTTGAGATAAAGCATTGCCTTCAGAATGAAGCTTGTCATTAGGTTTCCGCGTCTTAGTCTCTGTCACAGGCTCGTCTGTTGGCAAGGGACCGATTTGAGACTCGCTGAGCATAATATAGGACATGGCAGGATTAAGTGAGGTCTTTTGTGGTGGCGGAATGACGCGTTTGTGCTGCGGAGATGTAGCATGTTCGGCAGCCTTGTCATAGATCTCCCTCCGCTCTCTAGCAGCGGCGGATCTGGGAGCCTGTGGTGGTTGAGGTTGGAGTGACGGGGCAGAATCAACGAGGATTTTGAAAGAAGATGGATTTAGCTGTTCCAGAGAGGGGTCGAGCCTTAGAGGTGTTCTGCATTTTTGGCAATACATGGAGGCCATGATGAGGGTAGAAGACGCTCTCGGCCTGAGATGCTGTTACGTCTTCGACTGTACGATGAACGGGGTATATGCGACACACCACGAGCAGGGCACACCAGTGTCAATAGTTTGACAGCTCCGAGGGGGTTCAGCTTCAGAGGAGAAGCATGTCATACATTCAAAGCTCAACAGCACGGTGGAATCTTGTCAAGAAATGTTACAAAGGTTAGAAAGTGACAAGACAAGAATACTTGGGCATGAGAACCAAAGGTAGATGGTCGTTTAATGGGAAACACTAGGACAGAGGTGAATGCATGTGATGGTCTTGGCTCGGCAAAAGTTACTCTATGGAGAGCACCTTCCCTCGGCGGCAACATTGGTGAACAATATACCATCTTCAAAGTCGCGTTCCCCCAGACACGAAAGTTGGACGTAGACGCGCCGGACAACGACGACGTACATCGACATGGAGTACCACAGTGTGAGAACAAGATAGCTGGAGAGGAGGAACATGTCATATCGACGCTTCTACACGCCGCAGCGCGATTCCAGCGAACGACATCCGCGCAACCTGGACCCGACCCTGCAACTTCAACGAGATCGCATCTCGAATGACCTTAAATTGAAGAGCCGCTTCGAACACATCTTTGAGAAGTACGCAAAGGACTTCAGCAATGTCGGAGATGAGATCAATATGGAGACTGGCGAGGTCGTCGTCAACAACGGACATTTGGAGTACATGCAGCACGAGCGTGATGTAGGCTCTACCGCGTCATCACAATTTCTTGCCGCCTTTGAAGAAGAGCTAGAGGTCGAAAATGGAGACGGCGCGGAAGATGGACAAAATGAGGACGGTGATGGAGCTTCGGAAGATGATCTAGCACCACAAATCACCGAGCCAGAAACAGAGGAGCACGAGGATAATGAAGAAGATGGCGACGATGAAGAGGATGAATTGTCCATCGACCACACTGACAGTCAGCGCACAAGTATGCACATATCAAGATCACACACTCCGGCTACCATTCATCATGAAGAACATGGGTTCGACACAGATCGCAATGCGCATGACGTCGAAGACGCTGAAGACTCAGGAGACGAAGACGAATATGCACATGCTACCTCTCGACATGGACAGCTCGACTCTTCTCCGCATGATGGTCGCTCCTCAAGTACCAGCTCTAGTGATCGGCATGACTACGCTCTCGACAAATCCATAGTCCAATCTACCGAAATGCTACCATTCTCCATGGAAGAATCATTAAAGGCTCTCGCTGCACATCAGGACGACTCTGGTAGGATCGATCCGGCCGCTATTCAAGATCTCAGCATGAGCATCGCCAATCAGATTGCCAATTTCCTCACGCATTTCACCACGGGTAGGCTGAACCATCAGCCTCACCATTCCAGAGATCCCTGGAGCGTCCCTCCACTGCCCAAGGATGCTTTTGCCCCTCCGATGTCCTTGCGGAGGGGTACACCAGACTCGCAGCGTCATCCCTCGGTCATGGACTCGCCAGGAGCCAGTAGCTTGTGGGCGCCTGTTCCGGATTCGAGACGCACTCGTCCCACCAAACGCCTCAAGAAGGTACACCAAATCGACCCTGACCTGTTGGCGGATGGAGAGCAAGACGATTCGCCATCATCACGCGAAGCCTCGGAAGCTCCAGACTACGCTCCAGCTTACGCGCAGCGTTCTATCCCGCCTTACCCTTTGTTCTATTCCAAAACGAACACCAAGTTCAGCAGGCAGGAAGATGAGCTCATCAAACGGCTTAGAGAGGTGGACGGCATGTCTTGGAAGCAAATGACCGCTTACTTCCCACAACGCTCAGCAGTTGGTCTTCAGTCTCGCTACACCCGGGCGGCAAGACATCTGCCCCGTCCAGTCGTCGTAAAGCGTGAGATTGTGGAAATATTGGACGGAGACGATGACACGCAGAGCGAGAGCACACCTAATTGGCGACTCATACCTCCTCATCCAAATCACGCATCATTAGGTCCGCCAGAGACACCACTTCGCCGCCGTGCTCTTGGTAATCATCCGCATCAACGTGATGATAGCCCTGTCACTATACTGGACGATGATGACACAGAGACAACACCATCTCATCCTGCGTACAGCTCCATCCCACCTCCCGGCTATGGTCATCCACCTCCAGGTTACTTTTACCCTCCGCCAGGCCAGCAAGGTTACCCGTATACACCTTATGGAGGTTATCCGCCTCCCAACGGTATGTGGTACCCTCAAATGAAGCCACCAAAGGTGCCAAAACCCAGAGCATATCACAACAAGCCGGAAAGTCAGCCCCGACATACCCGATTCGACACCACGCAAGGTGACGGTCGCTTTGGGATCCTCAAGACCGACAAGCCTATGCAGATGGCCAGAGAGTCTACAGCTCAGCAGCACATCATTGGGCCCATGACTGCAAGTACCGGGGCGTTTGGCGTGCTCCGGGTGGGAAAATCTAAAGGAAAGAGGCCCAATTATCCTCGTCGTCAACGTCAAGCTAGTACTCCGATACCATACAAAGAAGGAGATCCTCACGCTTTCGCGAGACCCTCCTCACAGGCGCCACCTCCCGAGCCATTCCGACCAGGCTTCGACTATATCGCGGCGAATGCGCAACGTGCGAGTCAGGAGCCAAATGGAGCCGACGAGCCACTACGTGTCGTCAGTCTCCTCTCCGAAGAGCCAAATGACAGTCCATATCCAGATGAAGTGACGGAAGCCAACGATGGCCCATACTTTCTTGGTAAAGTCGCACGCGTTGATGGGCACAAGTCCGACGATGCGCCGTTTCTGGGCGAGGACGGTCATCAACAGCAAATGCAGGATTCATCTCCAGCACTTCCAACACCACCTTCAGATAGTTCGGTCAAGTTCACGCGGCCCAAGACACACGGAGTGGCACCTGAAGCCACCATGGTCGCGCCCAAGGCTGTCACGGCAACGCCAGGTACTACAATGGCAAAGAAGAGGGCTTCATCTGTTTATGGAACGCCAACACCTGCCACACAACCTCGTGTGCTAACTCCGGATATTGGTGTTGTCCGGGTGCGACCAAGACCCATTCACGAAGACTCTGATGACGAGCTTGCTTGAGACTTCCCGTCGGATATACCATAAAATGGCCTCGAGAGACGTAGTTGTGTTTTATGGCAGACGGTGTAACATGCATGAAGCAGAGAAGCTCGAGTGAGTTGCCACTACTAAAGTATGGAAAGGCATTCCGAACATCGACTTCGATGTGCACGAAGGAGGAGAAGTGAGCTTTCGGAAAGCGCTGTCGGCTTATCAACGTAGTCTAGCTTATTCATTGGGTACTTTGACTGGTCGGCTACTCGGTCGGATACTGAAAAGGACCATATACGAAAAGAATCGAGGATGACAGGCAGAACATAGATATACCCCATGAAACAAGGCTGCGAGGAGAAGAAAATGAAAACCAAAATTCAATGTCCAAGAAGAACATCATATTCATCATACAGCGCGAAAGTCCTCTCCGAAGATGCTCTCCAGCGTGACATCGTCCTGCCCGCCCACATCACCCGCAAACTTCCAAAACTTGCTGAGATGTCTAATGCCCGAATCACACAAGATAGTGACAACCCTACTGCCCTTGCCCAGCTCCAAAGCCGTCTGAACAGCCGCGACAACATTAACGCAACTGCTGCTCCCAACGAATAATCCATCGTTTTCGACCAGCCAACGCGCCATCCGCATCGCTTGCTCGTCCGTCACCTTGACAGCATCGTCCACCAGTTCCCTCCCGGCCTCGAAATTGGCGGTGACGCGGTTCACGCCTATGCCCTCGACTATACTATCCACCTGATGTCTGCGCCTCGTGCCCTCGCGCTCTGTAGACGAAAACATGACACCATGCTTGACCTTGTTATACAACCCACTCCCCTGCGGATCGGCCAGCACAACCCTCAGCCCTGGCAGTCTGGGCTTGAGGTACAGGCTGACTCCCGAAATGGTCCCGCCCGTGCCCGCGCCCGCGACGAACGCGTCCAGACGGCCGTTTGTCTGCGAGTAGATCTCCGGGCCCGTGGTCTGGTAGTGCGCGAGGTAGTTTGCAGTGTTTTCGAACTGGTCGGCGAAGAAGCCGCGGCCGGGTTTGCTGGGCGAGGCCGTGTGTTCGGCTGCGCGCTGCCGGGCGAGGTTGACGAATTGCGATTTATCCACTATCGAGGCGGGTTTGACGCGCTCAACTATGGCGCCGAGTTTGAGCAGGAGGTCGGATTTCTCGGTTGCTTGGTCGTTGGGCATGCATCTGTTTTTGGGTTGATTGGTGAGTGTGGGTTTAAGTTTCAGGAAGTTGCAGGGTTGGTATGATATAGACTTGAATGGTGAATTGGATTGAACATGTTTCTGCTACGTACATGTGTGCAAGATAGCCCTTTGCTCTGCAGATGGCTGCCAGACTGATACCCGTGCTGCCTACAGTGCCTTCATATACCATGTCCCCAGAATTTGGAGTCAGCAAACCCTCCTCTTCGGCCATCTGGATCATGCTAAGAGCTACTCGGTCCTTGGGCGAGTTGCCGGCACCGTTCAGGAACTCGGCTTTGGCCAAGATCTCGCAGCCTGTGGCATCTGACAGACTTTTGATCTTTATGAGAGGTGTGTTGCCTATGGCACCCTCGATGCCTTCACGGATGTCGTAGGTGCTAGTCAGGGACTCATTCTGCTTGGGCACAAGGGAAGAGTGTCGACGGTCTTTGGTGTGGTCTTTCAGGTTGATGTGGGTTGATGGGTCGAGGTATGAGTCTGTTGGTGATCTATAGGAATGGATTGCGCGGCGGAAGCGACGTTCAAGGTCTGGGTAGACATCTTTGTATCCAAGGGTTATGACGATGCCGGCGGCGAAGGCCAGGCCAAGGTATAAACGGGTGTGTTCTTGAACATGGTGGTCCATTGTGGTCCTGGTCGGGTTCTCACTGCTTCATATTTGGGGCTACTGCTTACACTGTGCGCGACTGCTTGTAGCGCGATCGTTCGAGCTCTCGTTGTTGTCGTGTATGAGTTTTGGGGTGAACGAGAGTATGCGCCGGACATGTCGAAAGGATACAGTAGAATGATGTATATTGTGGCTGGTGAAAGGACGGACATGCGCCACAGCAAAGGCCGACCCCCGTCCTCCGCTCCGCAAACAGATGCAGCTCCATGAATGAACACTGAATACCTTGCTGCTCTGTTCACCTAATAGTAAAGACAGTCTGCCAATGGACTCGCCTCTCATGAATCAGCTGTTCAAGCAGTTGTTCACTCACCGACCATGTTCTGCCTGCTCACGCCATGGACACACAGCTCGCAGGCTATACAGCTCACACCCCAGCGTAGACAGACATGCACACACGACGTCCAGGCCGTATAGCTCATATACCCGGGCGGACAGGCGAGGACCCCGAGGTCCGACCAAAGAAAAGAGCACAATAGAGAGCAATTGGCAGCAACGATCCGACATGTTTCCGCAGGACAAGCTGGCCGAATACAAGCGCTTCCCTCTTGTCACGGCCGATGAGCTGCGGTCGAGAAAGGAACGACCGCGACGGACTCGCATGTTGATGCGCGACTTCATCGAGGACAGCTTATACAACCCATCCTACGGCTACTTTTCCAAACAAGTCGTCATCTGGAGACCTGGCGAGCCCTTTGATTTCAATACACTGCCCGACGAGGCCTCCTTCTACGCCGAGTACCAGCGTCGCTACACCGAGTTTGAGGATCTTCTGGACGCAAAGGAGTATAGCGAAACGCGTCAGCTATGGCACACCCCCACCGAACTCTTTCGCCCTTATTACGGAGAGGCAATCGCCCGTCATCTCGTTGCCAACTACAAGCTGCAGCTCTACCCTTATGAAGACCTCCTCATCTACGAGATGGGCGCCGGAAACGGAACCTTGATGATGAACATTCTCGACTACATCCGCGATGCTGATCCCGAAGTCTATGCTCGTACGCGCTTCCGAGTCATTGAAGTCTCTACCGCCCTCGCCAGTATTCAGCAGCACCAACTGCTCCGCTCCGCTGCTGCAAAGGGTCACGCCGATAAGGTCAGCATCGTCAACAAGTCCATCTTTGACTGGGATACCTATGTCTCCAGCCCTTGCTTCTTCCTCGCCCTCGAAGTTTTTGACAACTTTGCCCACGACGTCATACGTTATGATCCTCAGACCGAAGAACCACTGCAAGGATCCGCTTTCATCGACGCAGATGGCGAGTTCTACGAGTTCTACTCCAAGGAGCTTGATCCTGTAGCTGCCCGCTACCTCCGTGTTCGCGACGCTGCATGTGCAGGTCGTTCTTACAACCACCCCCTCCGTCAACCTCGAGTACTCCGGAACCTTAGAAGTAAATTACCGCTGGCTCCTAATCTCAGCAAGCCCGAATACATTCCCACTCGCCTGATGCACTTCTTTGACATTCTGAGGAAGTACTTTCCCAATCACAAGCTGGTCACGTCAGACTTCCACTCCTTGCCCGATGCCGTCGAGGGTGTCAATGCACCCGTCGTGCAGACACGATTCGAGAGACGTATGGTTCCCGTGCGGACGCCATTGGTACGTCTAACTCCCTGTTCTCTCAATCCTTTCAAGCACCATCCTCTTGTCCATACAGTACAACCTAGCTAACGATCAACAACAACAACAAATAGGTCCATCAAGGCTTCTTCGACATTCTCTTCCCAACAGATTTCGGCGTCATGGAAGACATGTACCGCGCCATCACGGGCAAACTCACCCGCGTCACCACCCACGAGGAGTTTTTCAAGCGATGGGCGTTCGTTGAAGACACTCAGACTAGAAATGGGGAGAATCCGCTGCTGAGCTGGTATAAGAATGCTAGTGTTATGATTACCGTGTAGTCGAGACTAGCAAGAAGATATTCAGTCGAGCCTAGGGAAAAATGATACTGGGGGCCACCTGACGTCCTGATTGATTCACTATCAGCATTGTGATATCTGATTCTTGGAGTTGTTTCAGTGAATGCCATCACGTTGGTTGATTCTGAGACGTCGCGCGCATGCGATGCCTTTGATAGCCGCTTTCCAGGGTATCCCACTTCGCCAACAGAGTGGAATTGTAAACCAGCATGGTCCTCCGCAGTATCTCATTTTGTAGACTTGTGACAAGCCAGGCATGAGAGCACCCAAGTAACAGTTACCTACACTGAGATCCAGCCACTTTTTCTGCCACCTAGTCCCATCTTGCGTCCATTTCGCTAGCTGTTTCTAACCACGAGTCTTGGTCCAAGCCAGCATAAGAAAAAAAACCACGTAGACTGAGCTGGTAAGAGTTTTGGTCATGCACGCAATAGTGCCATATGGATGTCGAACATGTGGAGTGTCTCCGCCGTGGCTAGTACATTTGCTGCCTGATTAACCAGGCGAGGGGGTTATCAAATTCGATAATGGTAGGCCGGAGATGTGCCCCAATGTCGGTATTTGATTCGTTTCTTTCTCGTCTTCTTGTTTCACCATGCCGTCCCAGAATTCCAAAAGGGAAGATGATGATAGCAAGAGCGGGATAACATGGAGCTTAGTGAAGCTGCTGTGACTGTACATATAAGCACGATGTTGTAACGATGTTGGCAACTAATGGTATCTCCGCCATTGCCCTAGGCCAGTGGAAGGTTTGATTGTCAAGGTGCGGAAGTATGTAAGTGATTATTATTATTGGGCAGAGACACAATGCACCCTTTGGTAGGCAAAAGCTGTTCTGGTGTACCCTGGATGTCACAGGCCATACGATCGGTCCCAAGCCTGGACACCCACCAAAAGAGCAGCATACGAGCAGGAACCCGCAGGACGTGCGAATCATATATTGAACATATCAAACTTAGTGCTGCTTCTGCTACTACTGGTCGGGTAGAGTGGTGATGATCTAGGCATGTGAGTATATATTCAATGGCTGTAAGAAGCAGAGATGTGCATCCTTCTACAGCCAGTTGTCCTTCTATCTTCTTTTTACTGTCACTGCATCATGTAAGGAACGTGAGAGGTCTTTGTTCGTAATGTATAGTATGCGTAACAATTCTCTAATCTATCTAGTCTAGTCTTGTTGGTATCTCATGTCCTGAAGACGGAAATATCTAAACGCCACCCAATGCCATCTAATGCTTCGTATCTAATTGTGTAAAAACGCTATGCTAATAATGCTGAAGAAGGAATGCAAAACAAGTTGAATGGTGCAGGAGGCTATGCTCAAGCACTTCTGGCACCCCTGCCCCGGACTCTGGTGAACCAAGTCACAAAATAGATCAGCGCAGTGTTGGAAACGCAAAACACAATGCAGAGACCCAAGTCTCTCCAGCGCTTGTCAAAGGACAAGTCCATGGTGGCGGCGTAGTCGTCTCCAGTCGTGTACGCGCAATAACCGCAGTCAACAGTGGCTTCTGGGTTGGTCAGGTAGCCCACGGCAGTTTTGAGGAAGTCGGCGGCGTATTGGCCACAGGTCTGACCAGATGGAGGGTCGAAGATGGCAAGGTCGGACTGCGAGCAATGAACTTGGACATTGTGCAGTGTGTCTTCGATGTGGCCGCCGAAGATCCATCTGAAGGGGTCGAGCCAGTAAAGCCAGTACCTGTAGAACGTGTTGAGGGAGGCGTGGGGAACGAGCGTGCCAGAGAAGATCATCAAGATGTTCCAGAAAAGGGAGTTGGCTAGACCAGCTGTCTGCATGTTGGGAAAGACGGCTGAGATAAGTTGGTTCCAGGATGTGCCAAAGTAGCTCATAATCAGCCACATGAAGTAGCTGTAGCCTGCAATAGTAGTATCGTTAGGGAAACCGACAGTCCAGTACATGATGAAGAAGATCAAGGTGAAGTTGATAATTTGCCAGGGGATCTCGACAACTATCAGAGCCGTGGTGAGTGCTTTGTAGTCGTAGATACCATTACGTTCTCTAGCTTCGAATATGGCCCACTTGCTGAACCAGAGAGCCTGGAGATCAGGTGCAAGTGCTTGCAAAACTTGTACCAGGATGAGAAGACTTAGAACGTAGTTCTGGAGGCCTTGTTTATCGCTTTTGACTGCGTAAAAGGTGAAAGCGGTAAACATCTCGCACCAACAACATTTGAAAGTCTTGGAGAAGTTGTAGCGACCATCCCGCCAAACGGATATCCAGTGACGCTTGGTTAGAGTAATGGTCTGTTCCCATAGAGGCTGAGCATACTGTCTGGCCTTAATCGGTGTTGCGCTTACAGTGGTGACTGCATTCTGGTTGAGAGTAGCGATTGTATCGTTGACCTTTTGAAGCTCCGGGGACTGAAGCCAGTAGCCATTCCACTCCTCACCCTTTCCACCAGCCACTGTGGAGATGATAAACTCAGCAGGGTTGTCATTTTCGTTCATATGAGCTCCGTAGCGGTCGAAATACTTGACGACGGATTCCGAGTTTTGACCAGTTTCGCCAAAATAGATGGTTCGACCTCCTGGGGCGAGAAGGATGACGCTGTCGAACATTTCGAACAGAACTCCAGAAGGTTGGTGGATGGTACAGATGATGGGAAGACCTTCCGCGGCAATCTTGCGGAGGAAATACATGATCGAATAGGCAGCTTGAGAGTCGAGACCAGAGGTAGGTTCGTCCAAGAACAGGAGAGCGCTAGGCTTAGCAGCAAGCTCAACACCAATAGTGACACGCTTTCTCTCCTCAACGCCGAGACCACCCTCACCCGGGACACCGATAAGTGCATCGGCAATGGGACCGAGCTCCAGAAGATTGATGATGTGTTCAACATAGGCCATCTTCTCGGCCTCTGGAGTGTCTGCAGGTTGTCGCATGTGCGCAGAGAATTGGAATGCCTCCCTGACTGTCGTCATGGGTTCGTGGACGTCTTGCTGCATGCAAAAGCCGCATGAGCGACCGAAAGTCATGTCGAGAGGTTGTCCATTCATGAGCATACGCCCCTCGACGCGACCTTCGGACTTGCGTTGAGAGATGGTATCGAGTAGAGTAGTCTTGCCGGCACCAGAAGCACCCATAAGTGCAGTCAGTTGACCAGGTCTAGCGTAGCCAGTGACACCGCGAAGGAGCTGCTTCTCTTCGCCTCCGACATTGACAAAGTAGTTGACGTTCTCGAAAGTGAAAGAGCTCCCAGATCCGTTGGGAACAATTCTTTGGTGTGTAAGGTCCGTGTCGTCGACCTGTGTAGAGTCGGTACTACTGCCGTGGGGCTCGATGAGGTTGTGTATCGTGTGACTTGGTTGCTTTTCGAGATCTTTCTCCTGCGAGGACGCTGCTGTGGAGCTGGAAGCTACTGTGTGAGGAGACTTTGCACCGCGCTTGAACACATGGCCACCACCAGCACCTCTCTCCCGGGCAGTATAGCTAATAGCGACACTCGCAATGACAGTGTATAGGAACCAGAACACAACGATAATGCCCCAATTGCGCCAAAGGTGGCTTCTGTAGAAGCCGTACTCGATCTGCAGATAGCTTTCTCCCGGGACCTCAGCCGAGCCTTTTGTACTTCCGGGGAGGGAACAGCCCTGATACGCAATGTTATTATATCCTGATCCGCTGGGGACAAGCTGAGACTCTGTACACGCAAGTGTTATGTCGTAAAACTCGTTGCCCATGAGAGCCTCCAGAGCATAAGGGGACGGAACGATCCTCTTGATCCACGATCCCCACTTGTGCATTGTTGGGCCTGGAGGAGCGAAACCGGAGTACGTAAGTCCCACAGGGATACTTGCGCCTGCCATCAAGAGTGCCATGTTCAGGTCAGGAGCAATGGCACCTAGCATGCGGAACAAGGCGCTGATAGCGCCGTAGTGGCAGAACACAACCAATTCGAAAATCCAGAATTGCGAGGCTGTTTTGTGGAGTCCAAGCATGAAGTAATAACAGCAAGAGAAGACCAATGTCTGAAATGCTTGCAGAGGAATATCTGCGATTGTCTGGGCAATGACATAAGCCGCAGGGTGGCTGATACCCAATTTTCGTTGCTTGATGACAATATTGCGAGAGAAGACCGTGGATGGTGTTTCAGCAAGAGCGTTAAGGAAAAAGTAGATCAAAGCGAAGAAAATCGCACCACCTCTCTCATATGATCCAGTCGCGGTGTTTGGCGTCATATAAAAGCAAGAACCAGTGATAACGGCATTGACTACATTCAAGATGAGGAGCGTGAATAGTGTCTTTCTGTCGCCCCACGTCAATTGATAGTGGCGCTGGATTGCGGTGACAACCTGCGACCATAGCGAGTGAGGTTGTGGAGATGTCTTGGGTGATGAAGATGACTTTACTCGGGCAACCTCATTGCGGAAGTCTGTGGCGTATGACTGGTTAGACGAATGCTCTGCTTTGTAGGCAGCAATGTCGGCTTCGAGGTCCTGGTAAAACTTGCTTGCACGGAAAGCTTCAGCAAATTCATCAGGAGTGTAAGGGACCGGGCCAATGTGATCAGCTCTTACGGTCCTTTCCGTGACGGAGGTGACGGCGGTCAGGAAGTCCGGAGTAGTCTGTCTGGGCTCACAGAGGTATCCCATGTCAATGAAGTATTGCCTTGCATGCTCGGCCTTGCCAGAGAAAATCATTCGCCCTTGATAAAGCACCAAGACTCTGTCAAAGCATTCCTGGTAGATAGACTCTGCGGCTTGATAAAGCGTGACAATATTGGTCATCCCAGTTTCACGAGACATTGTCTTTAGTAGTCTCGTAAAGTCCAGGGCGGAAGAAGAATCGAGTCCTCGAGATGGGTTGTCCCAGCATGCTACTGCAGGATTGGTGGCTAAAACCTCGGCGAGAGAAACTCTCTTTCTTTCACCGCCCGATACACCACGCACAAATGCATTTCCGACAATCGTCTTGACGGTATGAGATATTCCAAATGCATCAAGCAGCTTTCCCCTCATACCCTGCGCAAAGGTTGCTGGCTTCTCTCGGTCTTGGTTTGAAGGCTGACGGAGCTTCAACGCGTAATCTATTGTCTGACCGACCTCCAATTTGGGGAAGTGAATGTCGTCCTCGCCGTTGTAAACAACTTCTGACTGATAATGCTTCTTTACTTCGTCGGATGAAATGGTCGAATAGTTGACATCGCCTTGCACGTTGACAAAGCACTCCGTATCACTAGCAATGGCGTGAAGTGTGGTCGAGCATCCGGCTCCTGGTGTTCCAAGTACAAGAAGTGTTTCGCCTGCAGGCACAACACCTGATACATCTTGAATGAGATTACGGACTGCAGTGCTTCTGTTGCCAGCAAACTGCTTCACCAATTCGACAGGAGCAGAGATGATATTTTGCAGAACGGCACCGAAATCGAGGACAGTGTTTTCTCCTCCTGAAGCGCCGACTACAGTGACATTTTCGAAGCACACACCCAATCGTCGACCATTTGGGCGATAGACTGGTAGACCCGAAGGTTCGAAGTGGATCTAATTTGATCAGTACAGCAAAAGCAGATATTTAAAGCTGTGTTTGTACTTACCTCTTTCTCGGCCATGATGCCAAGTTCGCAGACACTCTTCAAGCCAGAACAAAAACAGCACTCCCAGTCTTGAAGGGAAGCGGCCTCTAACAGGAGGCATATCCTTGCTATATATTTCAAGCATGTTTCCGCTTGTTCATGAATTATCAATCAGGAGCCCCACTACAAGCAAAGGCCGTTGATCTATCGTACGCAGCTCTCATCGTGCTCGGGGCTTGAGACTCATAATTGCATCTGATAGACCGCCGTGGAAGAGTTGCAGGAGGCGATACGATCATGCGATTGGCTGTTGATCCGAATGAGCCAGGCAAGCAATGGAAAGGGGATTCGAGATCGGCTTAGCGACCAATCGCATGTCGTTTTTGCACCCGTATCGCGTCCGTTCACCGGAGCCGAACAACTTTCCGAGTATATATCCGTGAGAACCGGCATTTCTATTAAATAAGGGCAGACCATGCTCCGTGCCATGTGCTCTTCCACGCATTTTCCATAGGGCTGCGGATGATGAAATTGTCTTCTAGTGCGCGGCAAGTGGGACTGCTGATCTCGGATCGTAGACATTCGATGCAAGGGGTGGAAGACTTGTCGGTGGGGCGCACACGCACTGTCGTGACTATAGTAGACACGATGGTGGGGCCATCATAGCATGAAGCGTATTGTGGTATACATATAGTGATCGTGTGCCTGAAATAGAGAGTCGACAGTAAAATATAAATCACCGACATGTACCAAAGGCTTGCTCCTACCAGTTATATGGAAAAGATGGCTGTGAACAGTGATATGTTACGGAAATTCTGATTGCCTCCAACTTACCTTCCCTGTAGCCATTTATTCAAAATTACTGCGCCTATACTATAGGAGATTTATAGCACGAGAGACAGTAGAAACACCCTCATTATTTTGATGTATCACCAATGCCAATAAAGTATGCACCACCATATCTGAAACGCCCCACGAGATACATGTGTCAATAGATCGCTTCGCTAGGCACGCATGTAGCGTATATGAGGCGTTCTGCTCAGGGCACGCTCGTGATACCCGATGATACATGTCTTTCCTCTTATGGTTGACCTTTTCCACATGATAGAGTCAATACTGAATTCAGAGCGGACATCTTTCTTGCTCATATCATTGAGGAACCAGCGGCGACGTTACCATTATCCAAGGACCACTGAGATCCCCTCATGCAGAGCAACCAAGATACGAACTCTCTCTAGGCCTGCTGCTTCCAATGACTATAACCTGCTCGGTTTGCCATGAAAAACAAAATGACTCTCCATCTAGATGATGTCGTCTACAGTATATCAAACGCCACGAATATTGCAACCAAGACCAGTTATGAGTATGGAGGAGCCGAAGCTGCACGGCCGGAGAAGCATTAGTGAGATTGAGTAAACGAAACATGAATAGTCTATTAAGCAATAATTGGAAAACAGAAGTTGAATATAACCACTCAATGAAGGATGATTAAGTATGGATGAGCTTCATCTGAATGTTCAGTGAAGCATCGATGAGAACAGTCTCAAGCCCAGTTGAAGTCCCACAAACCGCCTGGAATAATGACGAATAATGGGTTACCAATGCTGCCTTTCAACACAGCCCAAGCCCTCGCAGCGGCATCTCCCTACCCTCTAGCTGAGTCCTTGAATCCACCAACAAGCCAGCCACCGCCTCTTTGATCATACCAACGCAGGCGGTGACGTGCGGGTCGCTTATGACCAAAGGTGGGAGCAGAAACATCCATCTCGCCTGCTCGCACCTTAGACAAGAAACAGCAGCTTCGAGAGCCGAGGCATCCAGTGCGCCCATCAAACCAGGGACTGAATGCAGCAAGAAGACCTGTACGTTGTCGACGCAGACATCAGCGATTCTACCTGATGACACCGGCCATGGGATATTATCATGTACATCTTTCAGTGATGGACGTGGATCAGCTCTCTCCTTCTGAAAGGGCAGGAGAGCCAAAATGCTTCTACCGAGGCCGCAAATGGCGCTAGTGTTGGAGCTATGCAGTGCTGTAAGGGCTTGAAAGAGTCCAAGTGTCAGCTTAGAGGGATCGTAGTAAGTACTGGGCTAGCTTACTGCTGAAGTGAGTCCAACATATGTTGTACTTGTTCCATCGTGTCTGGCGAGCTTGTAGCTCGGCCTGAGCTTCAGCATCTGCTTGGTCTTGCTCAGCATGAAGTGCCTTCTCGTGTGAAAACTTCACGATCTGGCTGTTGAGCTGAGAGTTGGCCTCAGAGGTAGCGTCAAGACTTTCTTCAGCGTTGCGTCTGCGGTCTCGCTCAGATGCTATTTCAGCAGACATGTTCTTCACGGAAGATACGACGGCCTCGTGCTCTTGTGTCAGATCGGTGTATCTGCTCTCTAGCTCATTCTTCTGCTGCTCAGCAGCGGCTTGGCGGGCTTTCATTGTATCAAGTTGGCTCCTCAGTGTTGAAGCTGTGTCCTTCTCAGCCTGTAAGTCAGATCGCGCTTGATCAAGAGTATTTGAAAGATCTATGATCTGTGCACGTAGGAGGGTATTGCTGTCTTCAAGCACTGCGACTTGTTCTACGCTTGTTTCGACTTCTTCTCTGGCTTCGCTCGCGATCCGATGAGCATGACGCTCCGCGTGACGCACATCTCTGCTGAGTGAATTGACCCGCCGCGCGAGCTGATCCCGTTCATTGCTCGTATTCTGCAGGTCGGCGTTGGTTCTCTGCAAGGTAAGTACTTGTGCCCGTAATAGCCGATTATGCTCCTGCACTTCACGAAACCTCGACACTGGCACAACATGTTCAGAGGAAGGCGAACTTTCGGGAGTCGTTGATGGAGTAGTCTCTGTGGGTCTTGAAGGTGTGCCGAAATGCGAGTCAGACATCGAACTGGAAGGAGAGGACACCATGGACGAATTGGCGATGACGTGGCCATTCTCCATAGTGAATACCTGGTTCAACCATCGGCTCGTAATACTTGTGCTTTGATCACGGTGCCAACGGGTGCAGAGACACAAAGTCGCCAGCCTCTCCATAAGAGGTCTCGCGATTTCGCGATCATGAACGTTGCGGAGCCGCCGCACCAATCCTTGAGCACTGGTCATGTTCGCAGCTGCGATAATGTTGCGACATTTCCTATCCTGCGACTTTGCATAGCCTATGCATTGTTCTGGGATATGCCCGGACCGGAGTTGTTCGAACGCAAGTGTCTCATAGACCATAGCAGCTGGTGGGTGTTGGAATGATGGATATGGCAACAGACTTGAGCGATGTGATAGAAGTGATACACAAGAGTGACTCTTCGAAAGTAAAATGGAAGCGATTATCGAGATTGGAACATGGGAGTGTTGTTGAATATTTTAACGATGTGTGAACGACTAGATCAGCATCCATGAGACTTGTGAGACACAGCCATGCGGCAGTACAGTGCATGTCGGCATTGGGCATTGGTTCTACAGCCATCATGCACGCAATTTGTCTCACAGTTGCTCCTCTTAGCCAATGCTTTTCATTGTCATGATGGAAAGCCAGTCTTGGTAATGCATGTTGCCGATGGGATGTCGCGGGTGTTCTTGGGTGTGAAAATACGAAATACCGATGTTTATCGGAAATGATTTTGGAAGGTAATATGTTAGCCGTCGCAAGTCGTCAAACATTCGAGTACACTATATTCCACGGCAAAAGACTACAAGAATAAACAAACCACTGAACTGATGCTATGGGCCATGCAGCCTTAGGACGGTATCGTGTTCGGATGACGTGGCAAGTGAGATGCCATGAACGTGTCCTAGACTTGGTAATGAGCCGTTGATGACCACATAGAAAGCGACATGACTCGAAATAGAGCTGTAAAGTGCAGTCTACCAGTCGCTTGGTAGATTTGACGCGGCTGTAGTCATTGCTCATGTTGGTGGCTGAGCATGTTGAGGTATGATTGGGCGCAATAGCGGATAAGGTCGTGCAGGCATTGCCTGAGGCATCCAACGATGTCTCGTGATAGAGCAGTATAACAGCCCCGTGCATCGGTGACGCGAGGCCAAGATCCAGTAGTACAGCCTCCTTACTTTATTCTGCATATGGCTGTATATGCTACTGGATGTAAATCTACCACGGTGGTTTTTGGCGCCATAACCATGTGATAAATGTTCAGGAAGTTTAGCGCGCGTAACATGTATATTACTAGAAGTGCCGGAATGTATCCAAGCGATAACGCTGGATCAGGGCTCGCACAGCCGCTGCAAAGGTGCTGTCAATGAACTGATACTATGCTGCTCTTATGAATTGGGTGTTCAGTCATTACCCCCAAGCTGAGATTCGACTATGGGGATGTCAGGACCAGTGCGATTTCGTCGGTCGTATGGGCGCAGAGGTACCAGATGTAGTAGCTGTTTGTGTGAAAGAAGATACTTCTTGCAACAAGAGCGCCAAGTCTCTTCCTTCGACAAGACATGGAAACCAGGTGCATTACCTTGTGGACCACCCTGACTGCGGTGTGGGAGGTAGACACGTCGTGGTAGAGGGGAAACACAAGGCGACGTCACACAGTATTTGACGAGCTGTGAATGCTAGTGATCTCGCGTGTCAATAAGGATGGACCACTATATCTGTCTAATGGTGTAAAGGGCTGGCTACGATAGCGAGCTCACGACACGAAGTCTACTGCCGTGAGCAATAGACAATACGCGATTCGCCATGATCGAGGTCTTATCAAGCTCTGGTTCTAGAAACAAGATCAGCCCTCTTGCGTCTGCGTGGCTTGCATTGGCCCGGGCTATCGGTCATGATCTTGCAACAGCGCGAACAGACCGGACACGTCCTTTCCCACGAGCAAATGAGTGTTTATATATTACACGTGATCAAGGAGGCAGAATGTATATCACAGTATGTGAATATCGATGGTTCTACACAAGTCGTCTGGGAGTCAGGCGTGTCGGGCTAGGTGGAAGCCGGATATACCTCGGGAATAGTAGTGGTCACTTAGAGTTTCGAGGATTACCTATTGCGGCTTAGGTTACTCTCTATCTATCAAGCATGGATTTGCATTTTCCTCGGAACAGTTCAGATTGCCGTTCGATGCAGATAAGTGGAGATAAGCATGCGTCATTGGAGTATAGGGATATACAAATGAAGGCAGTATATAGGTAGGGATAGACCTCTGCTATAACGAAAAGCGGCATGCATAGCGATCCACTGTACTATTCGTTATACATGACATCCTTGAAAATCGACTGGGAAAGACGCAGCCTCTATCATGAATATCGAGAAGACAGCTATTGAGCTCATATCGGAGCCTTTGACACTCCCTTGTGGTCTTACTTTACCCAATCGCCTCGTGAAATGTCCAATGCAGGAGACTGTTGCCGAAGAACCATGGTTCGACCCTCCCACGGCTTTCAACAACATATATGGCACTTGGAGTAGAGCAAAATTCGGCTTGATCATCACAGGGCAAGTACAGGTGGACAGAAGATTCTTGAGCATAGCCGGAGACGTAGTAGTCCATGAGAACAGCTTGGAAGAAGAGCATTTTGACAACTGGAAGAAGTGGGCGGAGGTTTCGCAAAGCCAAGGAACCCCTACCATTGTCCAGCTCGCACACCCTGGTAAGCTTACAGACGTACTCGTGGATGCACCGGATTGAGGGTATTTGGCTCACTGGTACTTTAGGCAGAATGAGTCCTGCTGGAGCTGGCATCAGGCCCGCTGATATGGCCCCACTTTGCCCCAGTAGTGTTCCGGTCAAACTCGGGGACACATGGCTCGACAAGATGGTGATTTTCGTGTTGCAATCTCTCTTGCTGTTGCTTCTTTGCTAAATATTACCGATAGGGGGTAGACAAAATCTTGGGTACACCAAAGGAAATGACCATCTCTGAAATCGATGAGGTGGTTGAGAAATGGGTTCGTGGCGCGATCGTTGCGAAAGAAGCGGGCTTCGCAGGATGCCAACTGCATGGAGCTCACGGTTTCCTGCTCTCTCAGTTCTTGTCACCGCACACCAACCGACGCACAGACGACTATGGCGGCAGTCCGGAGAAGCGAATGAAGCTGTTACAGCGCCTTGTTCAGGAGATTCGTCAAAAGTGCCCACGTCCCTATTGTCTCTCGGTCAAGCTCAACAGCGCAGATTACATGGAGCAAGGTGGTCTCGGCCAAGACGAGGCTCTTGGACAGGTGAAGTGGCTTGTTGAGTCAGGTATGGTCGATTTTGTAGAAATATCTGGTGGTAATGCGGAGCAAAAGAGTTCGGGGCTACACAGTAAGTCTTCCCACAAACCTGAAAGCTGTCACGAAACCAAGCTAATGTTGCGGGGAGACTCGTTTGGAAAGAAGTCCATGGACAAGGCTCCTCAACGGTCATCAACGCGTATCCGGGAGGCGTACTTTACCGAATTCGCGGACAAGGTCAGAGCCATCGGATCAGATGTGCCGATACAGCTCTCAGGTGGCTTCCGATCACGCACTGGCATGGCAGATGCACTTTCCTCCGGAGAGTGCCAATTGATAGGGCTTGGTCGCAGTGTAGTGTTGGAGCCCGAATTGCCAGCTAAGGTCTTGCTAAACCCCGACTATGATGATGAAGGTGCCCTCGCCAAGTCACACGTGGTTCGCGGGCAGTGGTTCGGCAAGATGATACCGATAAAGGTGGTTGGGAGTGGATTGGGCATACAGTTCTTCTACTACAATATGCGCCGCCTTGGCAAAGGATTAGCATCGGATCCAGAGGCTAGTATCCCCTGGATCGTTGGTGTCGGTATCTGGGAGGCGTTGTCATCTGGCTTGTTGAAAAGTGTACAACGATTGGTCGCTGGGTGGGGCGGGAACAAGGCGAAGACGGCATGATCAGTAGGGCTGTTGCTTACAATCATAAACGTGATTCTAGTAGACATCTCTCGTGCAGCCTTCAGATCATTTGGCTAGAAGTCTGCGGAGGGATGTGTTTTGTCGGTAAACTGCAAGCCCTCATTCATCAGATCAAATACTAGTCGATTTGTATCTGACGCTCCTGATAAGGTCGAGTCCAGAAAAACATTCTGAGCACCTAGAATTGTGTTGCTGGTATCAGCTCCCATGGCATCGTGAAGCCAGGATCCGCTGTAATCATGCAGCTGCTGTTCAAAAGCATCATCGCTATGGTCAAGGTCAACGGTGGTCATGGTGGATGGACTTGTGGTTGGACACGTACTTAAGCCAGGCAAAGTTCTCAACAATGTTGGATTCCAGACGTTTCTCGGCTTCCGTGGACAGCAGAGCGTCCTTTGCGATCCTCATAACGTCCAGACTTATGTTCCTTCCCGTTGTAGAGCCTATATGATGAACTTGATCGAGACAGCGCAGACCCTTATCAACCACGAGAAAGACTTCTTTGGCGTGCGTAGGTGAAGTCCCTGAGTCCAACACTTCAAATAGTAAAGTTAGACATGCGGATACAATGAACAGCTGCATGGTAACGTCAGTATGTAGGCCTGAGAAGTCTAACCACCGATACTTACCACCGTATTACCATCCCGCCGTAATGAAGGACACCTATTGAAAAAGGCATCATACGTAAGGTCGATGAGGTTAGTTGCTGATTCGACCGCAAGCTCCATATCCTTCTTGATGTCAATCAGATCACCAATGCTCTCCTGAGCCAGTGCGAGGGAGTCAAAGAACGTGACATATATCAGAGCAGGCCGGAATATCAGTATTCGCGTCATGTGGTAGGTCACACCGAGATTGGTTCGTTGTACTTCCTGCCACCCTTCACCTATTTGATGATTTGGTGCAAAGAATTGCAAAAAGGGTGGTATTGTGTCAAGTAGTTCTTGAAGGGTAGCTGCACTTTCATTGTTCAGACGATGCACTTCCGCCAGCTCGGACACCCGCTTTGCACTTTTGGAGGAATAATTCGACATGACTGTGTCGCTGACTCTCCCAATCACAGCCATGGCTCTTACATAAGCGTATTGATCTGGGCGCGAATCGAAGTGCGTAGGGGTATCGTCAGGCAACGGGGCATCAATATGAGCCTCTGGAAGACTACTTGGTCGGCCCAGAAACAACGACATCAGCCGCTCCATATAGTAAATGGTCCAGAATGTAAGTCGGAGTCTGTTCACGAACGGACCTTTTCCGGCCACGACTTGGGACCGATGAAGACCAAGCGCCATAGCAGATCGGGTCGCGTGTCCGAGACAGCTTCTAGGACATTAGCCCCCTTACTACAGTACGATAAACCCTGATGAACTTACAGATATACCCAATTGGCCCTCCCAATCTGCATTGCATATATTGCTCTCAACAACAGCAGATGTGTGCCAAGCAAAGAGCTCTCTTCGAAAACATCCGTCATTCTGCCTGCAAGGCTATAGAAGTGCTTTGCCCAGCCCTCTACAGCCTCGCCCCGGTGACTGTCTAGGAGTCGAGCACCTATGGCAAGAACCATGTAAAATATCGACTTTTCCTTGTCTAGCTTGCTGTTAATGGTCCGTTGGTGGGGGGGCGGCGCCCACAACGATTGCCAGATTGCTCGAATTTCTTCTTCCACCAATACAGGCGCCTGAGGATGTATGATGTCAAAGTAGCTGGAAATGAAAGCGTTTCCCAGTTCTTTCGGCAGCATATGTCCGGCGAAGACATCACTTTCAAGCTGTGCACCTTCATCTCCGTGCGTGAACAACTGTCGCTCAACGCCCCATTGACGCAAACCCTCAGGAACGCGAGGCTGGACCTCTAGCATTAGAGGTTGATGACTTTGTCGTCTTATACGCTGATATAGCCGCTGTACGAACGAGAAGTGGGACGAGGGTCCGTAAAATTGGTATGCATGAGTGGACGGATTGAAGGCGGCAATGCCCGCCCTCAACTCTTCTTGTTTCTTGTTTGTCGCAGGGTGGTCCAAACGAGTGCTGGTATCAGGAAATCTAAGGTCTCCTGCTACAGACGGACGAATTTTTAATCCAGGTCCCATGGGCGCGATGGGCCTTGTAGAGACCGCTCTCGGAGGGCGAGCGCGAGAATGAGCTCCATATACACATTCACGCTCCCGACCCGTTCCAAGACACTTCTTGCAAGGTGAGCTTCCATCACATTTCACTTTACGTGTGCGACAAGGGTTGCATGCGAGGATGGTGCGAACACGAGCCCTAGCAGGCGCTTTCGGGTTCTCGCCATTCGCACGCTGTGCTTCAGAAGTCGACAAGTCCATGAACGTACTCTCAATGACGACTACGCATATTTCATACACCTTGACTACATTGATCAAGATCTTGACGGAGCGCATTTATATGGAGAGAATTAGTGTTCACATTGCTGCGACGGGACATGCCGAAGTGGATTTTCGTCGAGCTTTCTGCACTGATCTTCCTAGATCGTGTGAGAAGACAATGTCACCGGAGTACTGGTATCTTAGTTGCCTTGATAACGAGAGATCGATAATGAAATATACGACATAGTGTCCAATAGTGTCAAGTACTTTGGGCGTGCTTCGCGGTTGAAAGGTAGATCTTCAGTCGTAGGATCGTCCAAACCTAGACGGCCTCCGTCACTGCAACTCCGCATCTGCCGCGGTATAGGTACATGGGAGGTAGGAAGATACGGAAGGGTCCCGTCCGCCCCCACCCATCCATTATATCGCTCATGCGGAGA
The DNA here is from genome assembly GCA_027943355.1 of Dothideomycetes sp. NU200. Taxonomy (NCBI): domain Eukaryota; kingdom Fungi; phylum Ascomycota; class Dothideomycetes; species Dothideomycetes sp. NU200. Next base: position 828,406 of record BSCJ01000011.1, on the reverse strand, counting down.
AGCTCGCTTTAACAGCTCCCCGTACCATGTTATATCTACTCCAATTGTGATTTCAGTCTTCATTTTTCTCAGACGCAGACTATCTGAAAATGACCGCTCAAGTCCAGACAGTGCCTTCTATCGTCGATGTGGTATCACCCACATCACTAACGCAAGGATTGAAACTCGACACCGAGTACTACGATGACAGTTCTCAAAGGAGCGTACTTGATACTTCCAAGAACGAGGACGAGTCTGCACTTGAATTTGAGGGCTTGCCACCCTTCCCTGACAATGTTCCAGTCGCACCATTGCTACGCATCAGTCTCCGAAAGCTTCTCAGAGGTGATCAAGATGAGTTGGATCGTCTTTGGAAAGCTTGCTGTGAACTCGGCTTCTTCTACTTGGATATGCGTGATGGACAGAACATGGGATCTCGAGGAATGAAATCGCCAGAGCGAGATGAGCTCACGGAGAACATTTGGGCAACGGAGAATGCACAGCCGGAAGACCATGTAATCTCTCCACGACAACAAGAACAAGACATCGATGGAGATCAATTGGTCAAAGATGCTTATGCCCTTTTTGAGATCGGCGAACAAATCTTTGACCTTCCTGTCGAAGAGAAAATCAAGTATGACTTCAAAGACCAAGGCAGCTACTTCGGTTACAAAGGATATGGCGACGGCGTGATAGACGTAGAAGGAACCAAGGACCGCAACGAATTTTATAATGTCTCCAAGGACGACATTTGCGGAATAACGAATAGATTGCCAGCGCCCGAGCTACTCAATCCGCATAGAGACCTTCTGGAATCCTATATAAGACATTCGCATGCTGTAGTGACCCTTATACTACGCTTATTGAATGCACGTCTGGATCTACCTCCGGAGAAGCTCCCGTCCTTGCACAAATTGCACGCGGTCTCAGGGGATCAAGTTCGCTGGGTGTACGCACCACCTCAGCCCCAAGACGACCGCAAGACAGCACTAGGCGAACACACTGATTTTGGAAGTGTAACTCTGCTCTTCAATCGCTTGGGTGGGCTTCAGGTGTTGCCACCACACAGTGAAGAGTGGTGCTATGTGAAACCCCTTCAAGGCCATGCTGTGGTGAACCTTGGCGATGCAATGGTGAAATTCACAGCGGGAGTGCTACGCTCGAATATCCATCGAGTCGTCAATCCGCCTGGAGAGCAGGCAGACTCCACACGAATGTCCTTGGTCTATTTCGCGCGCCCCGAGGACGATGTGGTGCTCAAGCCGCTTGACGGGTGCAAGCTTATCGAATCCCACAAATGCAAGACTGTGAGTTTTAAGGGTGAAGAAGAAATCACCAGCAAAGAGTGGATAAAGAGAAGAGCACTTGGGCGACGTCAAGGTGGAGACTGGCAGCAATCGGGTGGTACTGAGAATTCGCGTCTAGCAACTTGAAGGAAATGTGATTTGTCTGGGCGTATCCATGATTTTAGCAAATTGTACTGTATATTACGCACCATGGTTATCGATTGATTTGACAGCTCTACATCATGCTCCACAGATATGGGATTACTTTGCCGAAGCCATTACTCAGGTGTGGTAGCCTATGTTACTACGAATCAATCTGCTATATATGACAAACAAGGCAGACCAATAGTGTCAATACCAGGATCATCGCATTATTGAAGGGAACATTGGCTGCCGAGCGATAACCATGGAAACACGAAAATGGTAAGTCTGGTGTCTAAACGTGCTTGCTTCTCGCCCCTACAATGAGCGAATTGATACCTATATGCCTGAACAATCTAACGTTGCTACAACGATACGTGGCGGAGACAACTTCGAATTCCGTGCATGTAACATAATCACTCCACAGGCCATTCTCTGTACCTACAGTGTCCTAGCCTTTTGGTCCGCATGTGTTGCGAAACATTATCCCAAGAGACGACAGAAAGGATATCAAAACATGTCTGCGTCTGAGGGATCGTACTATACTTGGGATATATTGCTGATTCCTCTCATATCTGTTCACCACGATAATTTCGTTCGTTTCATCAAGCAGTCGATATCTTTCCTGAACCTTCTGATGAACTACCCAATGATCATTGCTTCATTATTCAGCCAATCTTTACCATCATACTCTATTATCGATCTACAGATTTATATGGCGCGCTATACATTCTTCTATGTCATGGAGGCCCACTACGATTTATCAAAGCATTTAGTTTGCCTTTTCCTAGCCTCAATGCTGCCTGGGACTGATTAAATGGTGCCTCGCGCAGAAACATTGGACCCGGACAGGGTCGCCCCATGTAGTGTGGGAAATGAGCGAAATCACTCGAATCACCCTCAATGCACGAGTCCACTATCAGCCATCTTTGCGACATACTTCGCGTACCTAGCGGCACTCGCTCTCCGCATGTTTTTGCCCCACTTCGTGAAGATGAAGACGGTACACACCTGCGCCATGCCCGCGAATCCAGCAAGAATGAAGGCATTCTGCAGACCCATATTGTCCACCCAGGGCGTGAGTCCGTATCCGATGGCGAAACTCATGGTATTGCGCACAATAATGACCGTAATCATGGCTTCACCGCTCAGGTCCCTGTACGAATCGATGGCATAGCTGACACTCAGCTGGATGCCGAAAGTGTTGGTCAAAGCGATGACGCCCATAGCGAATACGCACCCGAACCATTGAACGTGGTGAGCAGCGCCGACACCCCATAGGATAAGACCAAATGGAATAAGGACCAGAGAGGGAAGGAAGAGCCAAAGACGATGTTCGGGCTCGAGTATACCCTTGTTCCGGCGGGCGATCATGAGAACTATCTTGTCGCCAATAGGACCGGTGTATATTGATCCTATTATCACCCCAATGAGCGGTGACAGATATGAAAGGCCGACCATGGATGATGGAAAGTTGTACGTGCCACCCAGAATCAGAGATGCCGTGCCGTTGAGGACGTTGAACCAGACCAAGTTGCTTCCGTAAGAGAACCCAGCGTAAAAGATGACTGGAAAGGTCAAGAAGATGAGAGGGCGTAGCATCATCCCGCCGAGATGATTTGGCTTGCGCAGATCAGCCGCCTGGAACAGCTTGATCTTGTCGAGGTACGTCTTTCGCTTATATGATGGGCTTGGTGCAGGCTCGCGTGATTCGAGGTCTGATTCACGCTCATTATCTGTTGGAGAAAGCGTCTTCTCTTGCAAGTCGCCTGCACCTGATGACTCAGCTATGCTTTTCCCTTCTGGAGCGACACCAGTAACAGCCACGGGCGGTCTGGCGTAATTCGTTTCCTCCATGAAGAAGAACAGGAATACAAATCCCATACCACACCAAATGGCGCACCAGTAAAGTACCCATTGCCAACCTTGCCCTTCATTGATGAAGCCGGCGAAGACAGGGGCAAGGTAATTGCTACCAGCGAGGAGCAGCGCATAGAGACCAATGTAAGTTCCTGGTCACCGTATCAGCAACCTTGTGATTTATCATGCACGTAGTATCAAAACCATACCTCGCTCGTGCTGGAAATAAATGTCTGTGACACTAATTTCGCAGAGGCTCTCAATGGGTGCTCCTACGAAACCTTGGAGGATCTTGTTCGCAATCCTTAAAGCAGTAAGGTTAGTTGTTGTTCTTATGAGAAATCTTGACATTCGGGATATTGTCCCTCACCACTGGCCATTGCTTTTGGTATAAGGAGCCCATATTTGAATTGCCATAGTAGCGAGAATTGAGAAGAGATATACCGGGCGTTTGCCATATTGCATGGCGAGAGGCTGCCAGACAAGGCAACCCCAGCCGAAGAACAGAAACATATAACCCGTCCCGGCATTAAGATCGCCCAGCGTAAGATTAGTAGCTTCAGATATTGGCTCGAGGATGGAATAGATAGCGGCAGAAGCAAGGCCAACCATAAGTGTATATACGCCTGTGCAAGCCGTCGAAAGAGCCTTGCGTCGTGGAGACCAGTTGAGAGGATCGTCTGGATAATTCGAGGGTGTGGGAATCAGCACAACATCTTGAATGCCACCTTTTGCATGCTTTGCGGCCAGAGTGCCCTCTAAGTCTACGAGATGTACAGTGCCAGGCACGGCGATATCTTCAAGGGGCTCCGACAAGACCATGTTGGAGATGTATGATCTGGTCTAAAGGTAAAGAGACGATACAGGAAATCGGGGTTGGTAACACACAGAAATCACGTCGAAGGCGAGCACTACTTAGCTTATATCATGCATACAGTCATGGTAGTACACGGGTGAGTCGGACACATTCCTCTCTTCAGAGATAGGCAGAGATACCATGTCAAGTTCAACGCATATTTGGCCGAAAAGCGAGTCGAAGGAGCCGCACCATTCAGCCAACCAGAGAGGGACGGAACATTCTTCTTTAACAAGGACGTCTTTTAGGCTCAAACGGTACAGAGCGGTGCAACGATAAGAGCACTTTTAAAGAGCGTGGAGGTCTGGGAAGATAAGCTCGCAAGGACTTGCTTGATTGGGCAGAGAGAACCTTCCCCAGTATACGTCATACTCGACTGTTCACTTGCATGCTCTTGTCACATGCCAACATACCTTACAATTGTGCTATTGAGACGTACCCACACACGAGCTGAACACCCCATATCAGTACGACCAAGACGATCGCTTTCGAGAATGGCAGAGGCGACCGACCTCAACACGCTATTCCTGACCTTCAACTGTGGACGCGAGCCCATCAATACCGACTACTTTGCCGCGAGTGTGGTAAAGAGTCTGTCAACAGAGCTACCTCCCGATCTCGTGGTCTTGTCGCTACAGGAGATAGCGCCTATAAGTTACTCATTCCTTGGTGGATCCTTCCTCGCACCCTATCTCGATCGATTTGCGGTCGCCATCAATCGTGCTGCACAAAATTGGAACGATGGAGATATCCGATATGAGCAGATTCTTGGCAGTAACCTGGGTATGACTGCCATAATACTGCTCGCAAAGCCCGAAGTAGCTGCAAATATCAACTGGATCGAAACTGGCGGAGCCGGGGTGGGTGCATCTGAGATGGGAAATAAAGGCGCTGTAGGTGCAAGATTGGGCTACGCTGCTGGAGACGGCGAGGAGGTGATATTGACGTTCGTTGCCGCACATCTGGCACCGATGGAGGAAAATTGTAGTCGAAGAAACCAGGACTGGAAGTCAATCAATGAGAACCTAGTCTTCGGTCGCGTTCCCCAGGCAGTAGATGCGAGAACAAAAGCCATCAAGGACCCGTCGGAAGAGACAGAGCCACTGTTGTCGTCTGCTACAGATGGAGGTGCACAACCACAGAAAGCTGTTGTTCATACAATTATCAGCTCAAGTTCGCATACCTTCATTGGAGGCGACCTCAACTATCGCACCTCTGATATCAAGCCACATCCGGATGACCATCTTTCCTGGCCGAAGCCCAACACCTCCCCTTCCGACAGCCGACACTTTCTTCACTTGCTAGACAAAGACCAGCTGTCTAGAGAGCGTGAGGCAGGACGCACTCTCCACTATTTCACAGAGGCTCCCATCAACTTCCCTCCGACTTACAAGTATTCGTCCGAGGCTCAAGAGCAAGCTCAGCACGTAGCTCAAAGTCTGGCCTTTAAGAGAAACGGGGCGGCTTCTGAGACGCCTACGCAGACCGACTGGCTATGGGCCAAGCACCGAACCCCGTCCTGGTGTGATCGTATCCTATATCTGAACCCACCTTTCCCGGGCACACAGCCCAAGATCCACTCTTACGTCTCGCTCCCGCTGCAGCCCACTTCAGACCATCAACCCGTCGCCCTGAGCTTTTCCATTCCGCTGAAAGCACTTCCAAAACAGCAGACAGAGCCCTGGGTATCTTCACCCTTTACAATCAGGCCCGGCTGGGAAGCATATAGAGCGTCCGCAAGGAGAAAGGAGGTTCTTGTTGGCGCGAGCTCGTATCTCACGATGACATGGGAAGGCGAGGCGCTGGTACTGGGTACCATTATTGCCATCATTGGCGCCTGGGCTGCAATACGGAGTCTGCTATGATCAAACTACACGAAATTGTCACGCTCGAAAATAGTATTGATACATGCGCACATACCTAATCGGTCTTTCCCTCCAAAGTCCAGCCAGCCAATTTATTAATCAATCCTTCGTCATAGTCAGGCTGTTTGTCCTCACCTTCTTCCATCAAGCCCAAATAATTCGTGATATCCCTCCCATCAAACTCCCTAGTCGCGAACCCATTTCCCAAGAACACAAATCTATTCGTCGAGTTCCAATACCCGATATCAAAATCCTCATACCGCGGCGCCTTCATGAGATCAAAGAAATGCAACCTCGACCCCGGATATATGGCTGCCTGACCGTCCGTCCTCCCCTGCTTGAACCAAGACCGACACGGACTGGTCCACGCGGTCCGCTGCAGGAACAGATCCGCGTGCTGGCGAAACTGCCTGCTGACGTCCAAGCGGGGCGCGATTGACTTGATCCCTTCGACCTGTGATTTCGTGATGATGGCGTTCATGTAGTCGGTCCAGCATTCGATCAGCGGCATGAAGCTGCCGTGGCCCAGCGGACCGTAGGGTCCACAAAAGGAAAAGTGGTTGGGGAAGTTGGGCACGGCGATGCTGAGGTAGGACGTCACGCCCTCTTCGCCGCCCCAGAAGTCCCTGAGGTCGGTGCCGTGGGCGATGAAGGGGAAGCGTGGCAGCCAGGAGGTGTTGAAGCCTGTGGCGCAGATGATCACGTCGACCTCATGGGCGTTGCCTTCGTGGTCGGTGAAGCCCGTGGGCGTGATGCGGCCAATGGGGTCGGTGAAGACGGTCATGTTGTCTGCTGTCAATGCTTGCAAGTAGCCTGGAGCTGGCGTTGGTCGGCGACAGCCTACGTTAAAGTTCTTGGGGATGACTTTGTCGACTAGGCGGGGGTTGCTTTTCAGGTGACGCTCCATCTCTGCTTGGGCGAATTCTCTTGCCTCGTTGGCCTCGGTGGAGCCTTTGAGGATGAAGCGGAAGCGTTGGTTCAGCTCGTTCTCAATTTGTTTGCGGTATTCGTGGTATTTTGTGGGATTGTCCTTGAGGAATTGGAGCTGCTCTTTGCTGTCTGTTCTACCTGTTAGCGACGAGTGCATGCTGGAGCCTCTGATAGTTCTCACATTCGAAGTTGTTTCCGTCTTTGGCAGCGAAACGCGCTCCGAATCCCGGTGTAACCCAGATGGGGCTTCTGCACCAGTGGAAACACTGCTTTACTTTGTTCTGGATGTTGGCAACAATCTGGACGCCACTACTGCCCGCACCGATGACAGCGACCTTTTTGCCCTCAAGAGGGTAGCCTTCTTCGTAGGCAGCAGAGTGTAAAAGCTTTCCCTGGAAGTCCTGCAGACCTGGTATATCAGGCCACTTCCAATGATTGAGCACGCCGCCAGCGTTGATGAAGAAGTTGGCACTATCCTCGATTGTTCTGCCCGTCTCCAAGTCCTTGATTGTCAGGCGCCACAGACCGGCATCGTCATCCCACTGCGCTTGCTCTATCTGGTGTCGAAGCTTTATGTATTTGTTTATGAAGTCGTGCTTTTCCTCAATGTCCTTCAGGTAGCGCCAGATCTCTGGAGAATAAGCGTAGTAGTGAGACCACGGCTTGATGTTCCAAGAAAACTGGTAATTGACGGCTGGTACATCGCATGCGCACCCTGGATAGCGATTCTCAAGCCACGTCCCACCTATGTCATTGTTCTTCTCGTATACAGTGATATCGACGTTCTCGAGATGGTCCTCGGCTTGCTTGAGAAAGTTGAGGGTAGAGGCGCCTGCGCCCATGAGTATGACTTTGACACGGCGCTTGGTGCCCATAGGTTGCTCGTCTATGCGATAGCCGTGTGAGTCGGCAGAGGGAATGAAAGCGCCATCCCGTTCGGCCGTGGAAGTTGGGGTGTTCTTGTCGGCAAGGTTGCCTTCAACTGCATATAGATTATGGCCGCCATTGTCATTGATGACCATTGTTGCTTCTGCGCTGACTGGCACGAGACTCTGGGTATGATAGGTGGATACTTATAAGCTGGGGTGTATGAATTCTACTTTTGGATTTTATCTCGAGGTACAACAGAGGGGTAGTAGGATCAAGAAAACATGTCGAAAGAAATGAAGGTCAACAAGAATCTATGACTAGGGACGATATATAGTTTTGTGACGTCTTACAAGAGCCGCATCGACCCGAATGCTATGCATGAATATTGTAAGAAGTCGCCTGAACGAACAAAGCAGATGGAGTTAATGGAGCTACGGAGGTGCTGCGGGGTCAAGGCTATCAAACGGTGCGGAGATGTGTTTATTACCGAAAGTATAAGGAAACGGTGTTTGATTTGGCGTGGTGTTTGGTGGGGGAGGCTCTGCATGCAACAATACCTTACTGTAATCCGGGATGCTGCTGATCTAGGAAATGTGGCTGAGAATATAATCTTGTGTTAGAGTACGTGTGCTGTGCAATGTGAAGGAGGTGCCCAGCCAGGCATTCTGAAGCACTCAGGCATCGAAGTGTAAAATGTGGGCAATATTCGTGCATGAGGGGATATTCTCCGTAGAGGTGGGCAGCATCAATAGGTGGTTATGCATAATCAGTAGCAGCACGGCTAGCAAATCGAAATGCAAGCTGACGCGCCATGGCCTGCGAACGGTAAAGGGATGCACGGCAAGCTGGGACTGATTGCTGGAGGAGGTGGCTGTGTCTGTAGACTTTGTCGTCTGGGTGACTTGGAGTGACCTCGCCATCTCTCCAAGAGGAAGTGGCCTTCAAGAGTCTCTCGGCCCATTGAATGTTGGTGAGAGAGCACTCGAGGCTAGAAGGCCAAGGGAATAGGAGATGCGAGTAAAGGTCTTGAGATGAGCGGGCGGTTAGTGTGCATCAAGGCCAGGCCGCAGCCTTGGCCAGCCTCGATGTCTGTGCATGTGGTGTGGACTCAGAATCAGGCGGCGCATGCGATCTCACATATTCCACTCCGGTCACGCATAAGAAAGATTATTGACTCGTTCCGCAGGGAGCAGTGAAATCGAGTCGACGTTGAGAGTTCTGCGACACATGGTGCATCGCTCTTGTGTCTATGTACCATAATTCAGTCTTCTAGACCCCGCAGCCGCGTGCGTGGAGAAGTGGCCCGTCAGTAGACGCTCGAACAGCGTGTGGTGCACGCATCCGAGTCGAGGGTCTGTCCCCATCTGAGACATAATTGTTGTTACACGCACGCCAGTCAACAGTCGACGTGTGTGGTTTTGGTACAGCGTTACCCGGTCGTCACACCTTCGTCTTCACCCTCGCCTTCATCTTCAATCCCAAGACCGGCAGGACGGCGCAGCTCAATGCTGACAAGCGGCGCCACCAGCACATACGCTGCATCGCACGCAGACAGGCAGTGTCGGCCGCATAGCTATAGCTGCATGAAAAGTGCGAGTCTCAACTGAGCCAAGAGGGGGACGGAGCTATGTCGTACCCTTACAACCACCAGACTTCACCGGGTCAGAACCAACAGCAGGCACGCTACCACGCTCAGTCTTATTCTCAATACCAGGACCAATACCCTCCCCAGAATGCGCCTGCGCCCGCATCTGCCAATGGGAATGTGCCATACCCGACCCAGGCGAATGCGGCGCCTCCTTGGGAATCAAGTAATGGCTATGGCTCCTCGTATCCCAGTGGCGGCCCAGTGCAACAAAGCCAGCAGCAGAGTTCAGGGTATACACCCATGCCGCGCAGCTCCTCCTTCCAGGCCTTTGCGCACCAGCAGTCATACCAGAACTACCGTCCCGCCTCGTACAATCCGCAGGAATACCCTCAGCCGCCATCTCAACCCCCTCATTCCTATACTGCTCCCTCGTACGCCCCTGCCCACCGCAGCTCCAGTGCTAGTCAGAGTCCCTACAATCCCGCAGACTATGCTACTCCGCCCTTGCAATCTCCATCCACCGGTCAATATCCCTACGGCCACATTCCCTACTCGTCGCCCACCTATGCATCTCCGCCGCCGGAGCCTTCGAGATACTCACAACCTAGTTCGCAATACCAGTATGCATACCCGCCTCCATCGCCCTCGCAGCACTCGTATCCAACCTCGCGCCCACACTCCCAATCACAGCCGCTACCACCTCCGCCACCAGAACATTCTTACGTAGCCCCTGATCTCAACATCTTCTATCCTACCCAGCCTCTGGAGCGCCAATCCGTCTCCCCTTTGAACCACCTCGGTCAACTGCCATCTCCCCCGCCGCCCCCTCCACCTGCCCACGCCTCTCCACAAAGGTCCAACACGTTACGACACCCGCAGTTGCGCCCGCTGCCTGGTCCTCCTCCTGGTGAGATCCAGCCCGATTTCGGCGCCGACTACTTTCTCCAACGTCCGCACACTGGTCTAAGAGATGATTACGCTACTGAAGAAGAGGCCCAAGACGATCTTTTTCACCAGGTCGAGGCAGCTGTCATGACCGCGGGGAGGACAGATTCCTCGCGCCGCCGCAGTCCTCGCGTTGATGTCCACGACTACGATCCATCTGGCCAGCCGCCGCCTCTGTTCTCACCACGCGATCGCAGGAATGGTAGCCACGACAATGATTTCCTCTCGCCTAATCGCGCCTCCGTCAACGACATCATTGATGAGTACAGCGACAATGACGAAGACGCCGAAGCCTTGGCGGGTCTCGAGGCCATGCGTATGGCTGAAGCACAAGACGCCGCCGAGGAGGCCCGTCGGAGAAGTGCTGGTAGCGTTGTCAGCAGTGGCGTTATCAGCGCTCACAACTCTCTTCGTTCACGAACACAGATACCCGAGCATGACCTTCCCGAGGAGGAAGAGGACTTCACAGGAGTTGACATGAGTACTCTAGGCGGAGGATATGATGCTCACATGTCATATGGCGCGGATTCGGTTGCTAATGGAAATGAAAACAGCCCAAGGAGTCTACCTCCATCGACACATAGCTCTCAGCGCTCTGTTCAGGCATCGCACGCATCTAGCAATCAGAGTATCCAAGGCGGCCTATACGATCCTGCCTTGACCACGCACCGAACTGGGCCACCAGGAGCACGCGTTGATGTTGGTGGCGGTACTGGTGGGCTGTCGGTTCCAGCTCGACGTCAAAGTTATGATGAAGGCGACGAATATACCCTGATGGACGACTATGCGCGTTCTTGGGAACCACCAGAACTTTTCTTTCACCCCGAACCCACAGCTGCACATCGCCCCCTACCACCACCGCCAATGGCCTCGGATGATTCAATACCTCAACTCGACACCCATTTCCATGCACAACCGCTAGTCCCAATGCAACCACCGTACCCTGGAGGACCAGCAGGGTACGAAAGATCTGTCACTGACCCAGACACCTGGGTACCCAGGTCAGCATCGTTGATCAATCGCGAGCCCGCCCCGATAATACAACCAATCCGCTCAAAGACAGATGCGGAAGAGCGTAGACTGAAAACGCCTTACAGGAGCTCGACCTACTCTGCGTTCGACAATACACCAACCACAAGTGCCGTTGCTGTAGATCTCCCAAGCTTGCCCACTCGACGTTTCAATCCCGCGAAATTGGGCAATGCAGACTTCAAAAAATGCGAAGAACCATGGGCACTCGGTTCCATCTTGCGCTGGCTGCTGAACGTTGCAGATCCGGAGAAGATTGCCGAGCTGAGAGAAGGCATGGTCAAAGATGCGCTGGTCGCCCTGTTTACCAATAAAGTGCCGACCATGAACATCGCAGATGCGGAAACCCTAAGTAATCGGGTGGTGGAAGACATGTACACTGCAGGCACTCTTACGCGAACCGAAGAATGGGTTAAACTGATCCCTGGGGAAATGAGTGGTGTCATCTTTCAGCTTACCATGGCTGGATGCTATTCTCCTACGGTGCACAACCACATCATTCCTGGTAGATGCTACTCACATCATTGTCAACGGACGCTGAAGAAGGTCAATCTACAGGCCGTGGCCGGACGAGCAACAGAGGACTGGGTGACTTATTACGGTATCAAGAAAGAGGACGTCGAGGGCAAGGATAAGAAGGAGATTGAGTTGCAGAACAACTTGCACGAAGTGATTCAATCCGAGGACATTTACATGGAGAACCTCCTAGTACTCACACAGCTCTACCGGGACCCGTTGAGTAATGCTGATCCGTCAATCATAAATCCCAAGCGAGTCAAAAAGTTCATTGCAGACGTCTTTGGCAAAGTCGAAGCTGTGCGGAAAGCAAACGAAGAACACCTTCTTCCCCAACTCAAGTACAGACAGATCGAGCAAGGCCCATGGGTCAAGGGCTTCAGCGACATATTCAGGCAGTGGATCCGCAAGGCGAAGATTGCCTACGTCGATTACGCCTCTGGATTCCCCGCTGCTAGTCTACTCATGAGACAAGAAATCGAGCGCAACCTTGATTTTCGTGCCTTTGTCGATCGAGTGCGGGCTCACAAGATGTCCAATAAGCTGGGCTGGGACAATTTCATCAAGGCACCAATTACACGTTTACAGCGCTATGGTCTACTGCTCCAGACCATTCATAAGAACATGAAGCAAGACTCGGAAGAGAAAGCCAACTTGCAGACTGCAATTGACGAAATCAAGGCAGTTACATTGGAGTGCGACCACCGTGTCGCAGAGATGCAAACCAAAGTTGATCTCATGGACCTGAATCAGAAGTTGGTACTTAGACCAGGCATGCAACAAGAAGTCGAGCTCAATTTGAACTATCTTGGCCGAGAGTTAATTTTCAGGGGAGACTTGCAAAGGGCTGGACAAACTCGTCTTAGTTGGGTCGATACGCATGCCATCCTTTTCGATCACTATTTGGTCCTTGCCAAGGTCATCGCTGTGGTCCAGAAGGGCTCGGGGGCAAGAATCGAGAGATATGATGTATCTCGACTGGTGAGTCCATTGTGATGTGACGGTAGGATACCTCTCAATACTGACTGTTCTGCAGCCCATTCCCATGGATCTTCTGGTCCTTGAGAGTCCTAGTGAGGACGCAGTAGTCAAATCGTCCTATGTGAGGGGCATCACATCGGTGACACCTGTCCCTTCAAAAACACCCGCCAGCCCTGACCCGACTAGACTTGGACGGACAACATCAGGACTGCCACGCTCCGAATCACTGCCTCATGTGAACACAACGTCCTCTATGCCAACGCTTAGCACAATAAATTCCAATACGTCAGGAAAGATTGCTGGTCCTACGGTTTTGGAGGGCCCCAGAGATTCGGAGAAGATCATGTATCCGTTCCGGGTGCATCATCTCGGAAAGGAAGTATACACTTTGTTTGCACCTACTTCAGCAAGCCGAAACGATTGGTGCAACAAGATCATTGAGGCTAAGACGAAGCACGCTGCAGCGCTCTACTCCCAAAACGCTGAGCCTCTTCGTCTGAAGGTCATGGCCGACTCTGCCTTTTTCTATGATTCTTACACAGGCTCTAGTGGTGGTGCAGGCAAGCCTGTAGTGATCAAGGGCACGCCGACTGACAGAGCCATCAAAGAGGTGGAGCTGAGATTTAAGGACACCGGCAGGCCTTCACCAATCTGTAGAGCCCGAGTCAATTGCGCGACCAGCTTTACGACGCCGTATCCTGGGAAGCACATGATTGCAGTAGGCACAGACTTTGGCGTCTATGTCAGCGAAATTGACAATCCCAGAGGGTGGTACAGGGTAAGTGTGCTGCAAATGCATATTCGCACAGAACATATATACTAACTTCGAATTCGAGGCAATTTCGCAAACGAAAGTTACGCAAATCGCGGTTCTCGAAGAGTTCAGTCTGTGCGTCTTGTTAGCTGACAAGTCTCTGATCGCGTACCATCTGGATGCTCTTTGCCCGTCAGATCGATCAATGAACGGCACAACCAACGACTCAGCACGGAAAGCACCGCAAAAATTGTCTGGCAGCAGAGATGTAGGATTTTTCGCTGTAGGCCGGATGAAGGACCGGACACTTGTTTTCTACAAGAAGCGTGAGGGTGTTTCATCGATATTCAAGGTTCTGGAGCCAGTCTTCCTCAAGACGACCGAGAAGAAGCGAGGTATCTTCAAGCGCGGCACCACCGACTTTTTCCGCGACTACGATGACTTCTATGTTGGCACTGAGTGTACCGGCATCAACCTATTCCAGAACAGTCTTGCAGTCAGCACTGACCGAGGCTTCGAGGTCCTTACTCTTGATAAAAAGCAACCATGGGGTGTGCCCGACTGGAAAGCTCCAGAGGTCGCCAACATCGCTACCCATGTCGAGAAACAGACGACGTTGGGTATGCTCAGGCTGAATGAGCAAGAGTTCCTTCTCTGCTATGAAAAGTGCGCAGTCTACGTCAATAAGCATGGCGAAGTCTGCCGCTCCGTTGTAATGAACTTCGTAGCCAAGGCTAGAAGTGCTGCACTGTACGGTCCTTATTTGATCCTGTTCGATACAGACTTTGTTGAAATCAGGAATGCGCAGAATGGTCGCTTGAAGCAGATCATTGCCGGCAGAGATATCAAATGCTTAGATGACGGTGGTGGAGGCACAATCAGCGGCGGTAGTACCAACAATGCTGTTGTGAATGGCGTGACTACTGGTCTGGGTTCTGCAAGTCGAACAGTCAAGGTAGTGATGCAGCATCCAGAGCAGGAGCGCACACAAATTGTCGTCGAACTGGTTTTGAACGATAGTTTGAAGGAATGAGGGGCCATTGGGGGAATGATGTTGGGCTACCACCTCGAGTACTCAACGTAGTCACCGAGTCTTCTGTATTTATGATAGCATTTTGTAAAGAGGGTGGCTGATTTGACCACCTTGGTGGGTCCGGGTATACCACTTTGCGTTTGCATGGACAGGCGTTCTTGTGTCAGGCCAGCTTTCAGGTTGATTTCCACTCACAGTCTTCACGGCCAAGTCCGAATGTCAATATTCGATGTCACGAATCTTTGGTCCTATCTCCTCCATACTACTGTAGCAGGGTCTCGTCAGGTACTGATCGAAATCAGTCCAGCGCGCTCCTTGGCGGGCATGGCAACCGAAATTTTGCCCCTTATATGCCTCGCAGAAGCAACAGCAACTACTAATTGATATTGCGAACATTCCAAAAGTTTTCTTATCTTTGCCCAGGAAAATGTAACCGGTGATGTTGAGACTGGGCAGTGTACGTGCATTGCCTTCACAGTACATTATCTCTGCACAGACACGATCAGATGAGGCGGAGGTGGAGCCAGCACGTGAGCCAGGCGATCAACAGATTCGGAGGGGTGCATACACAATCCTTGACGTCCTATCTCGCGCTGACAAGCACAAATGAGGCAGAGGATCCATCTAGAAAGACCGAGCCAACAAAGGCGGACCAATTGCGGCCACGAGAGGCTTTTTGGACAGTGTCCCTGTCGCTCTTGGTATAACTTCGCGAAGACCTTGGCCTACTTGGCAGCGACCACACCATTGGACTTGGCACAACGACCTTCTCCGCATACAGAGGTCAAAGGAATGTCTTGCGTGCATGAACACGATGTAACCACCAGGTTTTGTGGCTGAGTGTGCTAATGCCGATGCTGGCCGTGCGCGATACTTGAGCAAGATAAGTGCGAGAGAAAAAAGGCAGATATCGTGTGGTAATCAATGGTGTTGAGCTTCCCCAGTTCTTTTTTTTCGCCAATCTCACCTCGGCTCGTTGGTTTATAATAAAGTGGTAAGCCCAGGACGCTGCGCCTGTCCTGTCTCGTGTATTCTGTTTTCAACTGTTTTCAACTGTTTTCATTTCTGTCGTTCTGCTCAGAGTAGGAAAAGAAGGACGAAGATGGCCATTTGGCAACATAGATCGTCTTCGGACGTCGAGGCTGTCGGCGAGAAAGATGTCAAGCAAGACTATACAATCGCTAGAGAGCCCTCACCACTAACAGAAGAGGGCCACTTGACCAATGCCGAGGATGGAGAGCACAAATCGCTCCACCGTGGACTCCAGAGTCGCCAGGTCACCATGATTGCTATCGGTGGTGCCATTGGAACTGGCTTGATCATTGGTACTGGCTCTGCACTTGCTAAAGCTGGGTAAGCTTGTTTTCGGGAAATATTTTAAGCGGTATACTGATGATTAGATAGTCCTGCGTCTATCCTCATTGCTTATACCTTTGTTGGCATGATTGTCTTTATGGTCATGGCTGCTCTTGGAGGTACGTTTTCACCAGATCTATTCCACCTGAATTTGATACTGACGATGTGAAGAAATGGCATCCTGGCTCCCAGCAGCAGGAGGCTTCAGCATTTACGCTACGCGATATGTGGACCCTGCTCTTGGTTTTGCTTTGGGTTACGTGAGTTGAATGCTACACTTCTAGTATGTGCAGGATTACTGACAAGCGACTCACAGACCTATTGGTTCAAATATATCATCACAACGCCGAATCAACTCACCGCAGCCGCACTTGTAATCCAGTACTGGCTACCAGCCGATAAGGTCAATCCCGGAGTGTGGATTGCTGTATTCCTCGTCGTGATCATCGCCATCAACTACCTTGGCATCAAGTTCTTTGGTGAATTTGAGTTCTGGCTCTCCAGCATCAAAGTCATCGTCATCATCGGCCTGATCATACTCTCCCTCGTTATCGCTCTCGGTGGCGGACCCAACCACGACCGCACCGGCTTCCGATACTGGAACAACCCCGGTGCCTTTGCCGAATACATCGACACAGGCTCCATGGGCAAATTCCTCGGCTTCTGGTCCTCGATGGTGACGGCCGTCTTCGCATACCTGGGCACTGAGCTCGTTGGAGTCACCGTCGGCGAGGCCGAGAACCCACGCAAGACAATCCCCAAGGCGATCAAACTGACCTTCTACCGCATCCTCATATTCTACGTGCTCTCCATCTTCCTGCTCGGCATGATCGTGCCCTACAACAGCCCGGAACTCATCTTCGCCACCAAGAAAAGCAACAGCGCCGCAGCCTCCCCCTTTGTCGTCGCCATCCAAATCGCAGGCATCAAGTTCCTCCCTGCCATCCTCAACGCCGCAATCCTGCTCTTCGTCTTCAGCGCCAGCAACTCCGACCTCTACATCGCCTCGCGCACCCTCCACGGCCTCGCCCTCAAAGGCCACGCCCCTGCCTTCCTCGCCCGCACAGACAAGCGCGGTGTGCCTTACTTTGCGCTCTTCGGCTCCGCCGCTTTCTGCTGCCTCGCCTTCATGAACGTCTCCTCCAGCAGCAAAGTCGTCTTTGGCTACTTCGTAAATCTCGTCACCATTTTCGGCCTCCTAACCTG
Organism: Dothideomycetes sp. NU200; assembly: GCA_027943355.1. Classification (NCBI taxonomy): domain Eukaryota; kingdom Fungi; phylum Ascomycota; class Dothideomycetes; species Dothideomycetes sp. NU200. The sequence continues at coordinate 811,211 of BSCJ01000011.1, read as the reverse complement.
GATCTCGATCCTCGTGTCGCACATCTACTTTGTGCGCGCCTGCAAAGCCCAAGGCGTGACCAAGGACCAGCTCGCCTACCGCTCTCCCTTGGGTATCTGGGGCAGCTACATTGCCCTCTTCTTCTGCATCCTGATTGCCTTGACCAAGAACTTCAACGTCTTCACGCGCAGTAAATCCTATGGAGACTTTGACTACAAGAACTTCATCACTGGTTACTTGGGCATTCCGCTGTATCTGATGTTGATCTTTGGGTATAAGATTGTCAGGAAGAGCAAAGGTGTCAAGCCCGAGACTGCGGATCTGTGGACCGGTAAGGACGTTATTGATCGGGATGAGGAGGAGTGGAAGATTCGGGAGGCGGACGAGAGAGCTAATGGAAAGGGGGAGAGTTGGTTCTATAGGACTTTTGTGTCTTGGCTGTTTTAGAGGATAAAGCTTCGATGGTGGATCAGGAGGTCGTTGGATATAGCATCCATGCACCTATAAAAAGTCGCTCGGCCAAAACAGACTACATAGTTGTGATAGAAATGACAGTATAAACCAGTTTGAACTTTTGTTAGAAACCACTCACTGATAGGTATATTGCACCTTATTTTCCGTGACACTACGGGCGGAACAACCGCAGTACCAAGTCTACTTTTCTCGATCTGCTGCAGCTGAAGGAAGTGGCTGTCTCATCCTGACGAGATGCATATGTCAAGCCACATAGCGACATAGTGATAGACAGTGTAATGGCATAGACCTATTGCGTGAACTAGATCCTAACAATAGTACTTCCGAACATAAAATGACTCGAGAAGATGGCGTCTCATTCCCCACAAGGACCCTCTCGGCCCCTCCTGCCTATCTAGGCGGTATGGAAGCACATCAGTTCGCTGAACACGAGGCCATGTCTTCCGTGCCTACCTGGATGTGTTCTTACGATTTCCTTGAGTTTCCTTCGCATCCAATCGATTCGTATTCAGGTCTTGGTTTTTGAGGACCAAGACATCGAATAAGACAACAGCCTGGGCCGTAACGCGAATCGCGAACATCCTTCGACTATATATCCGCGAATTCGCACTCGAACATATATAGACTAAAACCAACATTGACTACACGAGAACGCAGAACGACATGGCAGATCTGAATACTTGTCCGCCTCTGACTCGCGAGTCTGTTCAGACGGCCCATGGTCGCATAAAACAACATGTCCACCACACCCCGGTCTTGACCAACACGACTATATCAACCATTGCCTCGACCCCGCAGACAGCAGATGCACTAAAGGGCACAGAATGGGAGGGACAAGAGCCGGCAAGGCCAAAGCTGAGGGTCTTGTTCAAGTGTGAAAATCAACAACGAATAGGAGCTTTCAAGGCAAGAGGGGCATTTCATGCTCTTGGCCGAGTCATACAGGAGTTGGGAGAAGAGGAGGTCAGACGCAGAGGTGTCGTTACACATAGCAGTGGTATGTTCACTATATGTCTACACATATCAAGACGCGAAGAACGGGATATTGACACCCTGGGCAAGGCAACCATGCCCAAGCACTCTCCCTAGCAGCAAAGACATTCAACATACCCGCCCACATCGTCATGCCGACCATTAGCACACCCTCCAAGATCTCTGGAACCCAATCCTACGGCGCCAACGTCATATTCTCAGGCTCTACCTCTGACGAACGGGAAGCCGTCGTTGCGGACGTGATAGACAAGACCGGCGCTATACTCGTCCCTCCCTACGATCACCCAGACATCATGCTAGGTCAGGGAACACTAGCCCTGGAACTCGAGTCTCAAGCCGAGGAAATTCTGGCAGCCGAACCCTCAAAGGAGAGTATAGGCGTACACAACAACGGCAAATCCCTAGACGCTGTCATCGCACCGTGCGGCGGGGGCGGCATGCTGTCCGGTGTAGCCACCGCTCTATCAGGCACAGGCATCAAAGTCTTTGGCTGCGAACCCTCCTTCCAAGGCGCCGACGACGCTCGTCGTGGTCTGCTAGCTGGCGATCGAGTCACCAAGGTCAAAACACTGACGATAGCCGACGGCTTACGAACGCCTGTCGGAGCCATTCCTTGGACTGTATTGAGCGACAAGACGAAAGTAGCGGATATGTTCGCCGTCACTGAGGATCAGATCAAGAAGGCTATGCGGCTGCTACTTGAGCGGGCTAAGATCTTCGTCGAGCCGAGCGCGGCTGTGCCGTTGGCTGTCATCTTGTTCAACGAGAGCTTTAGAAGAATGGTGGAAAAGGAAGCGGGAGAGCAGGGCTGGAACATCGGCGTTGTGTTGAGTGGTGGTAATACTACTGTTGATGCTATTGCGAAACTTTTCGCGCCTGAAGCAGAAGCCAATGGGGAGAGACAGGAAGGCAAGGTCGGGATGAATGGAGAAAAGGTTGCTGAGAATGTAGCTGGGTAGATTTGATTCATTGAACAGGTTCCCAGATGCATGGGAATCATAAAACTTCTAGATCAGATATAAATGATGGTAGCAAGAGCTGTGCACTGTCCACACATCAGATGCGCTCGAATGACAAGAGGCAAGTCTGCCCCTTTGGTCTGCTCGAGATGATCTGATCCGCCAATGTCATGTCGCCTTTCATATCCTTTGAAACCACTGTTCTGCACTGCGAATAGACTTCCTTCAGCAATAGCTTCATCTCAGCCATGGCAAGACTAAGAAGAAAAGTCAGCATATCATCCACACACAATCTGAAACGCGACAGAACAAACTCACTTCTTGCCAATGCATCCTCTGCTCCCTTGGGAGAACGCGAAGAACATTCTCTCCCGCTCGAGCTTCCCATCCTCTTCCAGCCATCTCTCCGGCTTGAATGTCTCTGGTTCAGGGAAGATCAACGGATCTTTGTGGATGGTCCACGGCTGACAGGAAACAATAGTTTTGGCAGGAAGATAGTACCCTTCCAGCCTCCTGCCTCCCTCCGGTACGTATCGTGGGAAGCTCATCGGAATGGGCGGGAAACACCTCAAACCCTCCCTGATCACCGCATCCAGATACGGCAGCTGATCAAACGGCATCTCCTCTTTCTCCACCAACTCCTGATGCAATTTTTCCTGCACATGACGAGACTCGGGCAACGAAAGCTGGTGCATGAGGAAACACAGTCCGTCGCCAGTGGTGTCGATGCCTGCGGCTAGATGATCCATACATTCCGCGGCTGGGCTCAGCTCCTCCATATCCGCCTTCTTTGCCCTCAATTTGGCTATCAGCGAGATCTCGCTCGCGCCGTCTTTGCCTGCGTTCTCAAGCACGTATGCGTTTGCCAGCGGACTCGGCCTCGACTCCCTGATGCCCCAGTCCGCTAGCAGGTCCGACAGCCAAGGCGAGTAGTATGCTAGCCAGTTATCTGCCAGACTCTCGTGGTAGGTTTGCTCCTCCATCATTTTGAAATCGTCGTCATTCTCCAGGGAGTTTGTGCCGTTAGGCGCGAAGAGAAAATGGCTCGCGCCGTCTAAGGCGAAACAGTGGAGTTGCACATAGACGTCTGGATCAGCTTTGTTTGAATTGAGGCAATTTTGCAGGAATACGCCGGCGCGGTTCTGTAACGCTGAGAGAGTCTCTGGACGCATGATGTTGGTGTTGGCATACCGATCCGCGAAGATCTTCTTCCTGGCTCCGTGGGGAGATTTGGGAGGGGTGGAGAAGAGCGTTCGGGTGCCAAACTGCTTGAAGAGATCGTAGAATTCGGTTCTGTCGTAGCCGGCGCCTTGGGAAGTGTAGATTTCCTTGAGAGCTGCGAGAGAGGAGAAGGAGGCTTCATTTGGGGCCAGTCGGACTGCTGGACCATATTTGAGGTGGAGGGAGTGAATCCAGGTGCGTCGGGTACCGGTGAACTCGTGATATTTCAAGGGGATCGATGTCAGAGAAGTGAGAAATGGGCCAGGTAGCTTGGAGATAGGAGACGTGAGACGGGTGTAGAGAAGGTACAAGAGTGAGGCAAAAATGAAGACATAAATGGCGAGCATATTGATCTCAGTCTCGAGCGAGCCAGAGTAGACGCTGCCTTTGCAACTTGGTTTCAGAGATCAACAGGATGAGCCAAGAGTGAGTTTACTTTGGATGCTATCAGTTGATGCTGTACGAATACAGATTGGTGACCGAAGGTGACACTTGGGAGGTCTTAGACTGTTGCGTTATCGACACTATACGCAAGATAAACACGATGAACTTCAGCTTGTAGGGGTTGAGGTCGTATACATATATGCATGCACGCGTTCTAGTACTGATGGTCATCTATCTATCGGAGCACCCGCCGGGATGCTTATCTACCTCATGCCAAGCCGCTAGCCTACAAGGAGGAGTTTGAGGAGAGCGCTAATCACCAAACTCGCTCGATCCGGTAGGTGTATGCGTTCGACGTGACGATGCTCCATGCCCTGGTCGTCTAATGAACCAAATAGCAGTGGAAGGATGTGTGGACGACAGTGTCCCGCTACGTTCCTTTCATACCATGTCACACTCCCGATAACGTCTTGTCTTGCATTGCATCAAAGTTTGGCCACGTAATGAGGTGACCATATCCATTGTCACTCGTCCAGAAGGAGAACAAGCACCAATATGATCACAAGAATGAGTGCGAATATCTTCCACTTTGAATACAAAGGGGCCAAGATATGGCCTGATTGATGTGTTCATCGAATGCGTTAACGACGGCATGGGTCACTACCAAAGTAGTGGTGCGTAGGGAGACGTGGTCCTGTTCGTTGCGGTAGCGTATCACAAGGCGTAGACCTTGCCTCTGCTGCTTGCACTGACTGAGTGGATGACTTTGCTCTCCATCCAGTGATAGAAACGGAGAAACGGGCAAGCATGCCTGATCATACACAGCCTTTGCTGTGGATGATGGCCACTAACAGCATGCATGTGGTATCTTGTGCTTCCGCATGGCTCGCATGAGGCAGCAAGAAAGAGTGCTTAGGTTCTTAGTGCTCCTGTACATATTTTGCACAAAGACTTTTAGATGAGAAATCGAACAGATACTCGAAACATCTTCGCTGGATCCAGGACTTGGTGGTTCCTCTGGTGCTCGGCTTCGGGGGTCTTAGTATTGAAAATTGGCCATGACCATACTTCGGGCAGTAAGGCTTGCGGTGAATCGGTTCAGCATTGATCTTCTCACGAGTCGATCCTTGGCCTTCATCCACACCTGTCATTGTCCAGCACTACGAGTCTAAACAGCTCCTGGCTTTTTCGATTGGATTAGTGGAGGTATGCTTAGCGGTGGCATATGGCCCGAACTCCAGGACTGTGGCTCTATGATGGAGTCTATCAGAAACCTTTCAATAAGGTAAGAAGTCCCAGTGCTGAGCCTTCATGAAGCTGTCCCAGTCCTGCACGTCGCAATCATTACTCCAAAAGCTTTCCAGAACTTCAAGGGATCGGTACACGTTTGGGATGCGTAAGAGCTGGAACATATTGAGTAGTATGCCTCGGACTCTCTCGCGATCGTGTCCAAGAGCTTCGCAGCCTGCAGCGAATAACGGTGTGGTCAAGACCACAAGCGGTGTAAGTCCTGCCGTCGCTGTGATGCCTTCTATACATTCCAAAATCCTCTTGACACTTTCTTGTACTGCTGTTGCAAAGGCAGGCAGACCTGAAATCTGACGGTGGATGTAGATCAGGGCCATGTGATGCCAGGCCTCGTTACACAGCAAGAAGTCTTTCTTTTGACGGACTGATAATTTCTCTTCCAGCCCGGGCCGAAACCTGGGAGGACTGATCTTGTTGAACTCAATTCTGTCCCAGATTGATTGCTCCAGGTATATAGACTCTTCGTCAAGGTCTGTATCATAAAGGATGGTTGGTTGATGATCCAATGAACGAGCCTTGCGTCTTTCCCATGCGCAAGCACCAATTTCGCAGAACAACGAGCTCAGGTCTGTGGTGAACCCGGCATATTCATCAAGGTAAATCTCGTTATCGCCGTCTCCGTTCAAGGTTCGAGGTTCGAATCTGGCAAGTTGACCGGTGGCGAGACTATCACTTGTCAAGGCGACAAACGACTCAGTCATGTTATACCATCGCTTCAGGAAGTATGCAGTGCTGTCTCGCTCCTTCGCAGAATAGCCCTTCCAAGATTCGATCTTGTGCATCAACGCTTTTGCGCCTTCGAAGTGAGCTCTCCAGGTCCCGGGTCTGTCACCACCAGAATGAACTTCGCAAAGAAACAGAGTCCTGATAGTAGCTAGTAACACACTACTCTTCTTGGCATCTTGTTGAATCAGCTCTGCTTGGAGGCGTTTGAGACTGTTACCCAACAAGTGAATGACAAGAGGGTCTCTTCGTACAGCAGCACTGTCCAAGCCAGATTGTGACTTTTGATGAATTGCAGATAGCGCCATGGTGGCGTAGAATAAAGTAGGGTTCTCAAGAGCAGCAGGCACAATGACCTGGCAAATGTTCTCTTGTACGATAGTATGGCATGCAATAATGTTAGAAGTGCTGTGAACAAAGTGATCTAGAAGCGATCTGTCAATGTCCGAGAAATTGCAGAATGGATCGATCTCGGTGCATATCGATATAGGAGTCGATATATCGAATGCAGGAGATACTTCCGGAGTAGTCCTGAGACCAACAGCTCTACTCTCGTCCACAGCAGGCTCCTTGGGTGGACTCGACACAGATGAAGGGCCTGCTTTCGCCGGAGGTGTCGAGCTCGGAGCTTGTACTTGAAAGCTAGACACATAAACGAAGCTGCCAGCGTTTCCTGTTCCTGTCAGACATGGTTCCTTTGAAGAACAATCGAGCACGCCATCTTACCCATTTTCTGCACTTTGTCGGGGGCTGCCTCAGACATGCATGAACCAAATCTAGACTGAGCAAACGGTCTCCCTCCCCACCTCAGCTTCACTTCGTATACACATTCGGCTTTAGCGGATGAGCAGCGACCGCACGCGGGTCGCGCCTCGTCACATTTCTGTCGCCGCTTCTTGCATCGCGCGCAGCCAGACCAGGACCGCTTTGACGCACGAGGGGCCGCTGGTGCTGATAGGGCGTTGTCGGCGGCGTCGCCCATGTTATAAGGATACAATTCAAGACTGTGGCTTCCGCATGTCGGGCTTGTGGAATTTGTTTATTTGCCACTCTTGTCTTGAATCTTTGTGGGCTTGAGGAACACGCATCTGCTTTTCGGATATACTAGCACAGTCATGATCACCTTATCACGAGTGCCAGCTGAAGTCGTCATAAAGTTTTGAACCGAACAGGCTAATCTATAAGGGGAAAAGCGTTGATCCCTGCAATTGACCTCGTCTTCTGGTCTCTGTTCTCTACGAAGTGACTGTGAAGCAGCTGCACTGTATGGTCCTCCTTTACAGACGCCTAAGAAGCTGTCAAAGTGCTGTAAAGTTGCATGTTAGTCTCCTGTCCTCGACTAATGCCATGTGCAACATGAGATCCCACTTCGCTCGAAGCTTCTCCTTCGGGCCTAGCGCATAGTGAAGGTGGACAATATGTGCAAGTACTTAACACAGCTCGTCAAGGACGATATCATCTTTCTCTCTCTCCCCAGTCTTAACGTCTTGAATTACGCCTCACTACGGTTCCAATCCTCCTCGTAGCGACAAGAACAAGCTGCTATTTTTCTGCCCTTGTTGCTATACCATCCCCGAAATCTCACCATGTCTGTCTACCTGACCACCCGCAAAAGCATCAAATGGGTCCCAGATGAGCCCTCGGAGCCAACAAGCACCCTCGTCTTCGACATCGGCCCTTACTTCATTGATCTCCGAGTGAACAAGCACGACTCCTCTCTAGATTGGGGCATGGCCGGCAAGAAAGCCACTCTATCAGAATCACCTCGTAAGTATCCCTCTCTCTCCAAATTTTCGAGAACAAGGTATTGATGAGAAGAGGAAAATCAGTAACATTCCAATGGACCAAAGAAATCTGCTCCATGAACTCCGAAGACTCGGACGACGTGGCGGAGTTCACAATCTTCCCCAACGGCGACGCCTTCGAAAAGGGCGAGATGCCCAACCCGAACAACAATAACAAGGTGCAAGCGTTCGAGGAAGTCTGGGGCTCGCTGCCTACGCCTGCTAGTGAGCAGCCGGCGTGGGTGTTGAGGAGGAAGGGAGATGGCGAGGAGGGTATCACGTATGTGGGGCGGATTGGAGAGTATTACCAGATTCTGAACAAAGATGGCAAGGGTGTGTTTCATGCGCTGAGGGAGGAAGAGGTGGATGGGAAGTGGGAGAAGAAGTATGAGATTGGTAACAAGTCGTTGTTGTCCATTGGTCAAGTGGGTGAAGAAGCGTTCGATGCGAGGAAGTGGGTGGTTGGGGAGGAGGTCAAGGTTGATGGGGTGGCCTACTCTGTGCTCGCTGTTGAGAAGTACTAGCTTTATCGCAGCGGAAGAAGCAATTGACTTATGAACGTATCCACGACCCAAGTCATATTATATTATTTTGATATATGGGAAATATGAAGCAAAAAATAGAATCAAGTTTGTTATTCCCACGTGGTATCATCTCTTCCTCGTCCTCCCGTTTCCGATGCCATCCTGTGCCGTCCCATCCTGTCCTCATGCTATTACGTTCCATCCCTCATATTATACATTCCGTGCAATTGCAACGCGCAAGCCATTCGGCAACACGTGTCTCGTAAACAAAACGTGGGAAAGATTAAGAAAAACATTATCTACAATCAGTCGTTCAATCCAAAGGCTCTCCTCAACAATCCGAACCTCTTCTTCTTGCCCGTCTTCTCGCTATAGATGGCATTCTTCTCCTTACTCATTCTTTCAATGTCTCCACCGCTCATGCTTCGCCTCTTAAAGTCGGGTCTACTCGGGGCTCCTAGAGTGCTGCCTCTCATGGTTCTCCTCATGTGGGCAGCGTCGGCACCATCGCTGGTGTTAGGCCTGTCATCATCGACCACTGCGCTACCAGCTGGTGGCAAAGGCCAATTCTGGCTGTTGGTGGACAGAGCACCAGGAGTACTGGCCTTCTGTTGCTCCGCCTGCATGCCTTCGCGTGTCTGCGGGGCTATGGGCATTGCCGAAAGATTACTGTTTGTGCGATTGGTTGTGCGTCGCTGGAGTCTACCAGTCGGCGTACCCGTCCCGGCTGGACTCTGAGGGCCTTGCGAAACTGATGGAGAAGATGGTGCGTAGTAGGTGGAGGGGATCTGCGGTACCGACGCTACGGATGATGTCCGCCTACGGCCGAGCATGCTTCCAAGCAAACCTCTTCGCTTCGATGGAGTTGCAGGGGGGGAAATCAAGTCTGCATCGACACCATTTGTTTGAGGCTTAAGATCGACATTTACTTGCTTCTTCGGCCCACCGTTGGTAGCTTCTGGAAGCGTGCCGGGAGGACGACCACCATTCATGGCCGTGACGTTTCTCACTGCCGCCGCCATTGCTGCGTCGATCTCTGCTGCAGTTGGAACCGCTGGCTTAGTAGAGCGACGAGAAACCTTCTTGGTCTTCGTGTTGTTTGTCTGAGCTTGCGTATCATCCTCGGAGTCTTCGAGATCGGTCGAATCGTCATCGTATCTGTTCTGCGAACGTGGGATCCCGCGAACAGGCGCGAGATCAGCAGGCATGTGTCTCGGTGGACCAATAGGGGAGTCTTCATCATCTGAGTCGGCGAAACGACTTCTGAAGCCCATGCTTGGACCGTCATCTTCATCGTCCGAATCATTAAATCGAGACTTGAACCTAGACGTTCTGCCACTAGGGGGCGCAGGTCCGAGAGAGGAGGCACGCTTGTCTCCCTTGGAGAAGCCAGACATGCTGAAGCGGGTTGGGCTTTTGGAGTCGCGTAGAGCCTTGCTCTTCTTGCCCCGCAATGTGGGCATGTCATCTACAGGTGCACCACGAAGAGACGCCCTAAGGTTTTCACCTCTGTTTCGACCCATAAACGACCCGTTGGGCGAGAGGGATCGTATACTCAATCTGCCACTGCCACGAGGAGCGGGTGAAGGCGAGACGGGTCTCCTTTCAGTGGACGGCTCAACAGAACTCGCACGCATGGAGCGTTTCATATTGTAACGACCAGCTGAATCGACTGTGGACACTGACCCACGCCGTTTCTTTTTCCTGAAGCTGGACTCAGAGTCAGAGTCGTCAGTAGCGGCAACGGGGGCCTTTACGGAAGCAGGTGCAGGTGCTTGTCTGGCAGCAGCTAAAGCCGCGCCATTTGAGCCAAGCGAAGGCGCAGAGGCTGTGGTGGGGATGCGTTTCTTCTGCAGCGCGCCCCTCGGCTCAGCTGCGGTAGATGACCTAGAAGATGGCTCTTGACGCATTGACGTCTTCATACCTCCTCCTACACCGCCACCACTACTTCCAGCTCCGGAGCGCATGGACTTACGCATATGCGTCTCACCGCTTACCGATGCAGGCGCACGAGCGGAAGTGACAGGAGATGCAGGAGCTGGCGAGCGCATAGTCTTCTTGATTGCCGGGAATCTTGAGTCTGGCTGCTCAGAAGGTGATCTCGGAGACGCAGGAGACTCAAGCGGTTGGGACACAGGTGTCGTGACAGGCATTGGAATGTTGTTAGGAGCTTGGGCTCGCTTCTTAGGCTTTGGTGCTTGCTGAATAGCTGGAACAACAGCGTCACCAGGTTGCGCCTGACGTTCCATCTGTTCTTTCTTCTCTCTGGTGAGACTGCTCCAGTAGGCTGTAGCTTGGGTCCAGTCCCCATCGCTGTTTGAGTCACTCGAGCCAGGACGGTTCGTAGACAAAGTAGATGGTTTGAAGACAGGTTGCTTCGGCGCCGCAACGTTCGTTGATGGGCTCTCTGGAGGAGTAGATATGGCGCGCCCTGGGAAGTCTCCACGAACCGGGCTGCCAAGTACAGCATCTAAAGATGCAAAACCACCATCAAAATCTTCATTCGCATCGCTGAAAGCATCACTATTATCAGAATCCGACTCATAGATGGGTTCCAGGTTTGGAGAGTGACGGTCTGCCACTAAAGTCGGAGGCTCGAGAGCATCTTCTTCTTCGCTAGACTCGAAGTCCGGCTCTTCGGTCTCTATAGCTTTGGCTGAAGGTGGGACGGTAGATTCACTCTTAGATTCTTCCGACTCTTCCCAGCCTCCCGGCATCACATATTGCTCCTTCTTGACATTAGCTCCAACCGAGTCTAAGATTGGTTTGTCTTCTTCAGTGCCAGGCGTGGCCGGCTGGACGCTAATATTTGGCAGACTCGAGGAGCCTACAGTAGTTTCTTCTCCAGTGGCGGACGTGACGGGGGCGGATAAAACCGCGGCTGCTATGGCGTCCTTGGAGCGTGTCATGGTAGAATGGTTGTTTACGACGGCTGGTTGCGCTGGATCAGTAACGTCTTTGGGGTCTGAGATTGATTCGCCAGTGCTGAGGTCGGCAGTGTGTTTTTGGGTTCCTTGAGAAGAGTAGCTGGAGTCGGACGCATATCCGGAGCCCTCAACAGAGGTGACTTGTGGTGGCAAAGGCTTATCTGAGTCGCTTTGCTGCTTCTGGGCGAAATCATTCGCTACTAACGCCCCCAAGGCATGGTCGCTCGTGACTTCGTTTCGCTCAGGGAGGGTAGCAACGCTCGAAGACGTAGTCGAAGGTACTGTCTCTGTGACCTTCTCAGCAACGTCAGGAGATTGCGCTCTGCCCTTGCGCACACTGCCGAATGAGGGGAGAGCAGGGCGTGGAGTCATGGTTTCGTCTACTTCAGCATCGTTGGCAGCGACAGGAGATAGCTCCCTGCGGAGAGGTTTGGATGAGTTGGGAGTGGCGGCGAGGGCAGGGGCGGGAGCAGGAGGAGACACGGTTGTGCCGCCATCATCGAAGCTGACACGGACGCTTTTTCGCTTCTTGCCAGGTTTTATGCCGTCCTGCGAGGCGAGAGAGGTTGTGTCGGATGCGTCACTGCCAGCCACTCTTGTGCCGTTGACGCCAGCTGGAGAATTGCCTCTGGACGAGGATGCAGGAGAGTGCTTCAGTGCAGACTTGAATGGAGACACGGATCTGGGAGGAGGGTTGTGTTTGCTGGAAGGAGTGTTGGCCAAGACATCGGAGAAGTGAGCGCGGTTACGCTGGGGACTTAAAGAGACGGTTCGATTGTTGGCTCTTGGTATGTCAAGGCTGGCCGCTCTCTTCTCGCGAGGAGCCTTGTACGCCACTGCAGGGCCTTCGGATGTGCTGACTACGCGACGAGTATGGCTGACAGAGGCGGACCTTGGCGGCGATTGTGGATTTGCAATGAACGAGTCTTGTTCGGCGAGGCCCTCGGCTTCTGGATCTTCACGCACAACGGACGGCTGTTTGTGGAGGAGACCAGCAGCTCGAGGAGACGCTGGACTTTGGTCGCCGTTTCTGGATGGAGAGGTAAAGCGGGCAGGATTCTTTGGCGGTGGCTCTGCCGCAGCATTCGCGTCGGTACTGTCTGTGGCAGTCTTCTGCTTTGTCATCTTGGCCGGTGTAGCTTGTCCGTTGGTTGCTTGCGGAACAGGCTGCGAGACAGCGGCTGCCGAGGGAGTGATTGCAGATCCTGTCGGACCTGTATGCATGGTGCCGTTTGCCAGTCGCTCGCCCTGATCTGCAGCAAGAGCCTTCTTCTTCTTTTTCATCACAGGCTTGTTGGCTGCGTCCTGCACCTCCTTTTCTATCTGGCGTGTCTGGGCGGCAGACATGCCCATGGAAGATCTCGGCCGATCGGCGACAGAGACTCTCGGGGAGGCGCGACTCTGGATGGGAGAAGTGAAATAACCAGCTGCAGACTGCGGTCGAGTGGGGCCTGCAGTAGGAGCAGGACTTGAACCAGGACCCGGACTCATCGGTCTCGAGAAGTTGACGGACCTCTGGCTATTCTCCCGCTCTAGCTCTGGCAATTTGGCCAAGGCTGCTCCTGCCGGCGCTCGCGATTTGCCAACAAAGCTGGTTCTATCCACACTAGCATTCCTTCCGCCTCTTCTGGGAGTCGGCGATGTAACTCTTTGCGACGGAGGGTCCACGCTGGCTGAGCGTCTCGCACCCTTGGGCACTGCTGGAACGGGCGGGGCGTCTATGGCAGGTGGTACTGCCGCGGAACGTCCTGGGGAAGGAGATCTGAAAGTGCGTTCTGTCATGGACGAGTTACTGTCGCGTCTGACCATGCCCCTGCCGGCGCCTGGCCTTCCCATGACACTCGCACTAGCGATTGAAGTCTGCGAGCCTCGTCGGACCATGCGCTTCGTCTGAATGTTGCCTATGGGCTCGGGCGAGGTCGTGTGTGAGCGCAACGCTGCAGCAGCCGCGGCTGAGGATAGTGAGGCGGTGGATGTCGAGCTCTGGAGGAAAGCGCTGCTAGCGGCGATTGCTGCAGATGCGCTGGGTGGTGCAGACGGCCTGGGCTACATGCTGGTTAGTCGGGGTTGCCTTCCAATAACACGCCGTGTACTGGGTCTGTGGCTAAGATGATCCTCCAATGATGTATACTGGAATAGATGCAGCGTCGTGTACGTACCGGCTGAGAGCTCGCCCGTCGTCGCGAGAACATGGACGGCATTATCGGCAGCCTCTCACAGTCTGCCTGAAGTGAGGTGTTGTGGTATAGAGTATGGCGGGCTGGGCGGGAAGAAAGAAATTGGCGACGGTGATGGTGATGACGATGACTTGGACAATAATGCCGGGGTATGTGCGTAAGATGGTTAGGCTGTATTAATGAGCGTACATGACCTAGACGCGCTGCACCGGCGTTGCTGTAACCTGAAGGTGGTCCGGTCTGTCCGAAAGGGAGACTGGAGGCTCAGGACTGGGACTGAACTGGACAGACACGAAAAAGACAATTGGAAGACAGGGGGCCCACGGGACATCAACCTCAGTTGGTCTCTGCTGTGTCGCGCAGTGCAGCGGCAGCGGCAGCGAACCTTGAACCTTCAACTGCCAACTGCTCGCGCGCATTATTGCTATGACGATCTTTGGCTTGTATGTCTGTCCGTGCGCGTCCATCAGCTACGAGTAAGCCTAGCCTGTGCGTCCGCTCCGTGGCGCTTCCGATGCCCTGATTACTGTGATGATTTGTCTCACAGAGCCTGGTTCGATCTACTCGTAAGTTATTGCAACTTTCACACGTCAAGATGCACGCACGGGGTGCTTCGACACGATGCTTAACAAGTCTCCCCGGGTTGATCCAACCCCAAAAGTGAACCAAATGCTTGCCTGCGTAGATCTCCCATTCCCCCTGCCCGCCTTGACCATCCAATAGCCCTCCACTTCTCCACTGATCGCATCTCACTTGTTCATTTCATTTTGACCAACTGCTTTTCAATCATTTCGTGCTTGATCTCAACTACATCGCCATTTCTCCATAACTAGAAATGCTGCCATCATCATGCGCTGTCTCCCGCAGCATTCCGCTTCTCCGATGACCCAAACATTAAACTCATTATTCTGCTCTCATAAGCTACCGCATAAACGAGTTAGCTCGACCAAATTACTGTAATCGGGTATGCATTTATGCTTACCTTCACAACCCCGCTCCACTCCATCTTCTGACATTTAGAACAACCATCCTTGCCTCACCTTATATGAATAAGTAGTTCCATTTTAGCATTGAGAATACTATTTCTTCAGTTCTTTATACTTGCACTGTCAACCTGCCATGTCTTCGCTACCTCCTTTACCGCTGCCGGAAGGTGTGACAGAGTCGTATGTAGACTGTACCTCTTCATGCGGGCTCGTTTTCCATATCCTGTCGGCTGGCGGCAATCCTTTGCAAGAAAGCTCGCCCAAAGAGAAGAAGCCCTTGATTCTCATCACTCATGGATTTCCTGAACTGGCTTACTCTTGGCGTAAGGTCATGCCCAAGCTAGCCGATGAAGGATACTTTGTCGTGGCTCCAGATCAACGTGGATATGGCCGCACAACCGGCTGGGACACTCGACCTTACGACCAGGTTGATCTGAACGACTTCACCATGACCAATCTCACTCGAGACCTTGTCTGCCTGGTGTATGCGCTGGGTTATGAAAAGGTATACTGTCACATTGGCCACGACTTTGGTGCTGTAGCAAGCGCTTTGGCCCCCTTGATAAGACCTGATATCTTCCAAAGTTGTATCCAGGCCTCCCATCCTCACCATGCGCCTCCCACTCCAAAGTATGGTGCACCCATTTCGCAATCACCACCATCTGAACTTGGCAAAGGGGCCAGCACCACACTAGACATACAGGCCGAGCTGGCCGAACTAGATCCTCCAAGAAAGCACTACAAATGGTATAATTCAACTGCCCCTGCCGCGCGTGATTGGGATAATCCGTCTCAAGGCCTTCATGCTTTTCTTCGCGGCTACTTCTATCTCAAGTCAGCAGACTGGAAACATAATGAACCTCGACCACTCCAGGAGTGGTCAGCGAAAGCGCTAGAGGCGATGCCGCATTACTACATCATGCCCGAGCACATGAGCATGCCAGAAACAATTGCTCATGACATGAAAGGTGAAGATGCGAGTATGACGAACCGTTGGCTGCCTGATGACGAGTTGAGTGTGTATGTTGGCGAATGGCAACGGACAGGGTTTCAAGGTGGTCTGAACTGGTATCGGGCACAAACGAGCGCCTCCCTTGTACAGAAGAGGGACATGCTGCTGTTTGCGGGGAGGAAGATCTCGGTGCCTTGCGCTTTCATCAGTGGTGAGCAAGACTGGGGAAACTACCAGCAGTTTGGCGCTCTGGACGGATACAAGAATAGCTGCTCGGACTTCAGGGGGGCGACACTTATTTCTGGAAGTGGTCACTGGATCCAGCAGGAACAGCCAGAGAAGTTCACCGAAGCTGTGCTGAAGTTCCTGGCGAGCCTTTGAGTGTGTGAATGACATGTGCCGGCTAGAATATAAGGCACATGGTGAAAGCGTGTGTAAAGGAGTTTGAATAGGCTGTAGCGAAAGGCTTAGCATTAAGTAGTAAGGTTCCACTACATTCATGTCATTTCTTGGCTGTCACACGCTGTATACATCGTTCACGGTATTTTGACAGTGTACACGCTTGTGATTGACTGGCCGTGTTGGCCTTGGCTCTCATAGGGAACTTATTTATCAAGGTGGAGTTGATTCTATTACTAAATAATGGTCAAGTTTTATCCATGATCTGGCGTCATTTTTTGGTTGATCGGGCCGAGCTGCGTGAACAAAGATGCAGACTGGAAGGCACCAGAAAGGCACCGACGCAGCACACGCCTGACCTCGCCTTGGATACCTTACCGAACACGACTTGATTTCTTTGTTGTCACGCATCGAGTTCTCATCATCGCAACGAAACAATCTGGACCAGAGGCATCTCGGGCAGACACTCGCTTGTAAAGAAGCATAAGCGGCAAAGGAAGAGATTGCGTCCAAGGGTCTCTCTCCACACAAACAAGGCGCCTCGAAGGTGGGTCCCAGCGCTATGACAAGACGAACAACGTCCTTGTCCCATGACCTGAAATACTGACTCTGACCACTCCCACCAGACAACCACAATACAGCAGTCCTAAGACCACGACAACAGTCACTACAGTTCCAACAGCATCTGGACTGCGGACGCAACCCAGTACTCTCCCATCATGGACTCCCTGCGCAACCTCAGCACATCCCTGCCCCGCACCACTACCTCATCGCCGCATGAATTATTGAACGGTTTCAAAGCAGCTGCTCTCGCCGTCACCAACCTCTACAAGACGGCCGCCACTGAGCAAGCACGGAGCAGAGCTGCCGGTTACCAAGATGCCTTGGATGAACTTCTCACACTCCTCGACCGTGAAAATCTAGGCTTGGGCGTGGACGGAGAAGGTTGGCGAATACGCCAGTGGGCTACAGAGCGATTCAACGGAACCAGCGGCGGTCATAGTGATGATGAGGATGAGCGAGACGAGACACAGCAGGAGAGTCGACAGCAAAGCCCAGAGGTGCAAAGGAAGCAGGAGCAGCAGCAGGACCCTGCCGCCGACGTGCCAACAGAACAAGCCGAAGAGGTCAGAGTCGAGGCTGTCCCCATACCACAGCACCATAACTCAGACATGTTCACCTTCCGTTCTTCGTTGCCATACCCCACCGGCAATCACGATCGGGATACGGACATGGAGCCTGGGACTATTGCACCAGACCTCACAAGCACAACATCGTCAAACACATCACATTCATCGCCCCTGGGCGTTAACGTCGTCCCACGTCAGAGAAATGGCCGACATGGCCATCGTCATGCGAGTGGGAACCGCCTTACGAGCTTCACAGCAACCAATCTGGGCACTGGCGCCGGATCGAAGCGAAAAATGCCCGATTTTTTCGACATTAGTGGCTTTGGGGGATTCGGCGGCAGCTTCGGCGGCAACAACGGAGGAAAAGATTCTGATAGATTTGGTGGTGGTGGGAAGCGAGGAAGGCATGTGTGAAAGGAGGCTGTTTGCAATAGTTGACAAGGAGATAATGGAAGGATACCCACGACACGTCTCTGAGCTTTGTCTATGGTATGCATTGCATTGCATTGGGATGGCGCAGTCACATATACGATTTGCATTCAGCGATGGTTTTGAAGGGCTTTTGTTTTTCTTTCTGAAGGACATGGAGCGACTCAGTATTATAACAGTATACCCATATGTCTACAAACAAGAGTATTTTTCCACGGCACTCAGTGCTTCCCACTCTGTCTATCACCTGCTTGCTATCTCAAAGCCCCATCCTAACATGCCTGAATGCTCAAGGCTCTTTGACCTTGTGCATTTGCATCTTCCACCGACTGGGCCTGCGTCTAGTCTGTGCAGATGCCCAACAAGAAGGCCATCATAAAACTTTGGAATCAACCAGGCTCCGTGGGCTGCCAGGGGTTTCTTCCATTCGACTCTTGTCCCGCCTCTTCTCCGCATTTGTCCTGTCGACTTTTGCCTTGTGTTTGAATGTGCATATCACGCCGGTGGTCATGCCGTACCGAGCAGTGCTTGATGGTATGCTTTGGCATTCATTGTCGGCCCAATTTGGGTGAGGGTTGTGATCCGAACGCAACAAGAAAGCGGTCAACCATGCGGCGGGAGAGAGAATAGCCTGACGAGATGAGAGGGGCCTCGCATCGGCACGCGTAAAGCCTTATGTACTATATTCTTCACTGTCTATGCAAATGCCCTGTATGCTCCGAGACCAATAAGAGTGGCGGTGAGACCGGTAATGCCCATGCTACGAGCTGCCATGCCAACCTTGCCGGCATTAAGGATTTGTTTCTCGTTCAAGCGGAGTTGGCGATGACCGGACCAGTAAGTATACGCTCCAAGACCAATGAATGCGGAAGCACCTGACAGATGTCTTAGCTTTGGAAATGTACATATTCGGACGTATGTTGGCTGTATATATGGCTTACCCATTACCCTGCAGGACAGGCAGTCGTATTGCTCGTTTTCACGGGCTAGGACAGTTTTGAGGTCTTCGGGCTTGTCAAGGCGATGAAGGGCAGCGCGCTCCTTGAGACTTAGTTCTTTGCCTTCTGCCATACTCAGAACAGCTTGTAAACAGGCAACCAATCAATGTATTGTACTGTGCTCTATTATTGGGTAATTGTAGTCTTGATACAAAAAGCTGGAGCTTGACCTGTTCACGTGTCGACCCCCAGCCAATGAGCAATGGGGCTGAGGGCGAGACTAATGCGCCATCTTGAACAAGACAAGAAGAAGCTAAACCGATCCTGGTATGGGGCGTCGTCAACGTTGATCTGAGAAGGGTCTGCGACTGTTCATCTCCCACCTCCGCTTCCTTTCAATCCGACGACTGCTCCATCCAGCCTGTATCTGCCATTTCACGATAATTACACCCCAGTCTTCACGTCACTCGTTTTCTGTCACCGTCTTTTCTTGCGCTCTCTTATACCTTCTCCATCTTCCATCCATCTCGTATCTACGCTGCGCAGGCCGTCGCTACAGCACGTCATCCCCCTTACTGCTACATTGTCCACAACACGCCGGTGACGCCAAACACACGCCGTTGAGCATCAAAGATACTCGATAAGATTGGCTGGCCATCTCCACTTCCGCCCCTTCTTGAACATTGCCGCTGTTCCAGACGTGGTCCACCATCACTCTTTCATCCAGTCTTGCATCAAAGGCGTCGCGCCGTCGTCCGCTTGAACAAAGGATCGCTCGAATCGCCTCGCCATTATGCCTGTCTCCGCCGACTGTTCGTTACCAACCATGGATTCCCTAATCTATTCTCCTCTTAATGCTAACTATTCAATAGCAATCGATCGCACTCTGCGCACCATCTTCAAGCGATGTGTGCAGTGTCCCTCCGACACTCCATCCTGCCCGTCATGTAAGAGTGACGAGGTTTGTTCGCTCATCTCACAGTCATGCAATGCATGTGCATCCATGACCTGTATCAAATCCGATGCTCCAGCCAAGGCTCCTGGTCCCAACGTTGGCGCCATTGCTGGAGGTGTTGTCGGTGGTGTCGTTGTCGTAGCCCTAGTAACCTTTCTAATATGGTGGTTCTTCATCAGAGGAAAGCGCGCTCAATACGAAGATGAATGGGAGGAGGACGACATTGCCGCTCAGAAGCAACACGAACAATTCAATATGCAACGATCCGAACGCGCCTCGGTACACACTGTCAACTCGGTCGCTACCAGCTTGCTCAGCCGCGCTTCCAACATGATCCCCATCGCCTATATTCCCGGTGTCATGAATAGAGACGGCAGAAACAACTCGAATCTTAATGTTCCGCCTGTCCCCCCGATTCCAGCTGTCCTCGGCCCAAATAGTGCTCATTCTTCCAACGGCGACGCTCTCTTTTTCAAGCCCGGAGACCTACGCGACTCCACTTACTCGGACGCTTCTTCATTCGGCGACCGCAGTACTTTCTATGGTCGTCCTAGTATCACGCCATCCCTCGCCCGCAGCAGTATGGCTACATTCCGCGACGATGCAATTGAACACCCCATGCCTGCCCAGACTATTGTGCGCGGCAAGGCGAACATGGTCAGTGTCGACGCTAGCCGAAAGACAAGTCCAGAGGGCACACCGGAGCACGAACTTGCTGGGATGGATTTTGCTCAGCCAGAACAGAAGAAGGTCAACGTTGTCATGCCTGGCCAGTCTGCTTCAGGCGGTGCAATGAACGGTGCTTCTTTCGGCAAGCCCACATTGTTGACCTTGACCAAGAAGAATAAGGGTCGCTTCCCTGTCAAGAATGGAAACCCAGCGCAAGGCGTCAAGCCTGTCAAGTCATCGCCACTGGCTTACAAAGATGAGCCATCCGACTCCGAGGACGATATTGCCTCACCACCGGCCGGCGAATCCACCACCACACCCATTAGAGAATCTCCCATGGCCCTCCAATCTCCTTTTGCTGACCCCAAGAGTCCTGGAAAGGGCAAGGGGCGTGCAAACGACATCAAAGACGTCAGAGGCAGCCGGCAAAGTGAGCACAGCTTCATCGGCATGGGTGGACTCAAGAGCATCGCCGAAGTCAGTAGCATCATTGAAGATGCGACCAAGCGAGCCTCTAGAGTTCCTTCTCATGGAGGACTAGGCGGCATCCGTGATGAAAGCCCATTCGGCGATGAACATGAAACGAAATAAAAGCAAGGCTCTTCATTTGTGGGTTCTCGTTCAATGAGAATTGGCCGACATGTTTGTTATCCTGGAAGACGTGTATATGATATGATGTGGATGTTTTTGCTTTCTTCTCCCCCAATTGTTTCTTAGCGAGATATCTCTTTTCCCGGGCTCTGTCCCCTTGGTCTCGGTGGCACATTCTCCTATTCTTGCCAATCCCATTTTCTTTCCTCTTGTTGCTGGTTTTTGTTTCTCCCATGTCGGAGTGGGGTGGATTTAAGCGATTGGATCTGGGACATATGGGGGGAACATATACAGAATGTTTCATGCTCTGTTTGGTTCCTATGCATTGCGTATGACGTACCAATCAAGAAGGAGACGAGGATCTATCTTGCGCTGGCGTTAAGAAGAGTTCCTTTTTCGAGCATTTCGTTTCTCCCTTCTCAAATTTGCAGTATATGGAATGCTATGAACATAAAGGATTCTTTTCCTTTTTCCCTGTCCCTTGTGTATTTGGCTAGAATGTGAACATGGGCTTTGCACTCTCTTGTGCGGCCATGTTTGATGGTCTTGGCCCCCACGTCCAACTCCTTGAAGAGTTCGATATGGCATTATAAGGCAGGTTCGATTGTTCTAGTATAGTACTTGACGAGCACAACCCCGTCCAGACGTCTCACTAAATCGACAAACAATCTCCAGCACGACCCAGCCCTCGCAATCATGCCTCTCACTCCTCAACCACCACGCCTTGGTCAGATACCCTCACCTCGATCCCACCTCCAGAACAAGCAACCATGCCACCTCTCACCACTCCCTCCCTGACTTCGTCCCTCCAATTCTCACACCCCCACATGTCCACCCCTATATCAAACACCCCCTTGGAGACCGCCAGACTCCTCCTCGCCGCCTGTCCATTACTTGCCTCCGCAGCAGTCATGCCCGGTGGGAACTTCCGCACAGCACGGCGGGAGATGGTCAAGCGGAGGGTAGGCAGGGACGGCCACGGTGGCGGGAGATGTGGACGGATAGACGACCACGCCGCACTGTTGTCGGCGGAGGTGGCTGCGGGCGGAGACAGGTGCCAAGTTGTGTATACCACTGGAGCTTGCAAGGCTGCACTCGCTCGCTTGAGGGCGGATGCTAGGGCGATGTATTGAGTATTGAGAGGCTTTTTGGCTTGCACTGAAGAAGTGGTTGACGAGGTGTCCGAGGGTAGGGTGGCGTTTTCCAG
This sequence comes from Dothideomycetes sp. NU200, assembly GCA_027943355.1. NCBI lineage: Eukaryota > Fungi > Ascomycota > Dothideomycetes > Dothideomycetes sp. NU200. The sequence continues at coordinate 789,501 of BSCJ01000011.1, read as the reverse complement.
GTCGGCTTTGTCCTGCCAGAAGAACGAAGAGGCCGAGTCTAGCAGGATGGCACCAATGCGTTTGTGGTGGGAGACGTGGGCGGAGGGGTCGAAGAGGTAAGTGGTTAGGGATGAGAGGGTGGCAATTAGAGAGGGGAGAGACTGGGGCCGGAATATGTGAACGTGTCGGAGTGTGTCTGAGATGAGGTCTTGGATATGTTGATTGGTAGGAATTGGTGAGGTAGCAGCTTCAGGAGTTTGCTGTCGGGGCTCGTTCTGATTGGTTGTTATGGCAGTGATTCGTGCGCGAATGAAGTGGTGCATTACTTGAACTAGGCGCTCCACTGAGAATCGACATTCGGTGTCCAGGATCACGACTGCTGCGTTTTGACCTCCTAGATGGACGTCTTTCAGTTCCGCAGGAAGGACCAAGGTTGCGGTCAGGTAGTACAGGAACTGTGACTTGCCATCGTTGGAGCTAGGCGACGTGAGCTCGATGATAGGCGGTGCTTTTGCCTGGGCCTGGAGCAATGGAATCCGTGTCGTGCGACTATGATCATCACTATCGTAATTCGTGGGAGCTTCAGCCTGCCGAGATGTCTGGTTGTGTATGCGATTCTGGTTGGCGAATAGAGCAAGCAATTCATCAATTTGCTTGATGCCTAAGCGATGCGAAGATGATGGGTCTTGTAGAACACGTAAAGACGAAAGCAGCTACAGAAATCAGTGACTCTGATCTGAAAGCATGTACACGAGGCATAGATTCTACGGTAGACATAATTGATGGAAAGAAAATAAGACTCACCTCGTCCAACCTCTCCTCCTCAAACTCCCCCAGTAATCGCTTCCCCAGATCTTCTGCACTCATCTCCCCGCCTTGTCATCCTCATCCACAAAACACTAATCGTACACCTCAAACCGAGAAAAAGTCTGGTGTATGACACCCTTCTCAAACTGGACAGAGCAACCCCTTTCGACAGCTTCCACGCCCCGCCACGGCCGTCTGCTGCTGCAAGAATGGCCCCGATAATTGAAGCTTTCCCACCGTGGCAACTCGGCCAACGCGTCAACCTCACGACGGCGGGCAAGACTCGCAAGGACCCCGTGGACTTGGAAAAGTGCGCCTTGAAGGAGCTGGTGCAATATGAATGCCAGTTGAAGGGTCCCAAGGAGAATCCCAGGAGTGTGGTGGTTTGTGCGCCGATTGTGCGACTTTTCAGACGGTGAGTTGGCTAGCTAGATCTGACAAGCAGCGGACAAAAAGCGCTGATGATCTTTTTCAGATGCGAGAATGGTCTGACGGTGGAGACTACCTCTTGGGAGGGCGTATTTGGTGGGAAAGGAGAGAAGCAGTGAGATGTGGCTAATCGACCTGTCATTCGAGTTTGCGTGGCGTCATGATTTATATAGCGATACATGCGTTGGGTGGAGTTGGTGGATTTCTCGTTCATACTGGGGTATATATCTCTCTACATGACCAAGTGGCCCATAACGGAAGATAAACTACATTACAGCTACAGATATTATCCGTCTCAGCAGATGTCTGCTCGTAAGGTGCCAACTCAGAGTAGGAATAAGGCATGTCTTGGCACAGCACAGCACAAGATGTGCGATTCCATTACTATCTCACTCACCAGGGAGAACGGCATTGTATCATCATTCGCGAATGTATGCTGTGATACACTTATCAGAAAGAGACTGTTAATCGAGAGAGTAAAGTCTCCTTGATTGTGCGGATCATTGATATGTTATAATCGCAGTTTAAGTAAAGAGCAGCGCAACGTCTGCCTCTTGCCAGTTTATGATTCCTGGTAGTTAAAGATAAAGCACCTCCCCTTGACTGACAGTCCAGGATGAAACGCCTCCAACTCCACGCTTGAAAAGACCAATTCAATAGATGTCCCCAACTGTACTTTGCTGCACGATAGTGCTAGCGTACTGCGGCGCCAGCCCCTCTGCGCCAATGGCCACGGTCATGATTAACGCTCAAGCCACCAGTCCTCATGAGCGCCTCGAGCTTGTCCTCCTTCTCGTCACCGGCCCCATCAGTGCCAAAGACACTGCTACCAAAGCTGCCCATGCCTGCAACACCACTATCTTGAGTGGAAGCTTGTCCATCCTCCAGTAGCAAGTCGGCCACGACATCTTTCCAGCTCGACTCTCTAGCCTTGGCCTTGATCTCTCTGCTGCTGCCTCGCTCGCCAGTCCTACCAGGCACAACCTCCTTCTTAATTTTGGCAGCCATGAGTTTCCGTAGTGCTTGTTCGGCAAGAATGCCCTCTTCTGTAGCTTTCTCCCGTATTTTCCGGGCGTTCTCCTCGCGCTCGGTGAAGGTGTTTGTGCACATGTATGCGTGTCGACTGGGTAGAGCAGGGAAGTGCGGAGGAATGTAGCTGTTCTCTTTGACCTCGTTGACGCTCACTGCGGGGGTCTGCAGTTCTGGACCAAGCATGGGAGCCAGGTTCGGAGGGGGTGCTTCTGCGGGGGCGGGTGGCGCCACAGTCGGAGCGGCAAGTTGTGTTGGGTAAGGAAGTGAGAGATGAGGTTCTAGGTCGCCGCTGGAGAGGCCGAGAGAAGAAAGCGCAAAGGTGAAGTCGGTTGGAAGGGGAGAGACGCGGCGCGCGCTGTGCATGCTTGTCTTGACATCTGAAAGGAAAGCGAGCATGTATTCTTCAACTTGGGCGCGGAAGCTTTCCAGGGCTGAGGGGCGCACGCTGTCATAGCCAGCAATGGTGAGAGCGGCGCAGATGGAGCGGAGGAGTTGAGATTGGGCAAAGACGGGATCCTGAGGGGCGAGCTCTGTGGCAGCGGGCATGCTTTGTACGTGAGAGAGGTGATGGTGACGGTGTTTGGGTTGCTTGTTCGGTGCTCCCGTCGCTGCAGAAGACCGACGGCGCTTGAGTGGGTTTGTGCATGTCGAAGATGCGTCCGACGTCATCTTTGCTGCGCGACCAGCTCGACCGGAGTCGCGAGAGTCTTGTGGAATGTGTGACTTGATCGTCTTCATCCTTGGCTTGGTGGTCCACCTCAGTCTGTCGTGGTTTCGTATCTGGCTGCTATCGTCCGCCGGACAAAGCTGCCAAGATGCGCCGTCACGTCTTGCTGGCACGTCCACCTGGCCTCCGCCTTGTAAAATTAAAGAATGGTTGCTCGACAGCCTGACGAGTCAAGAAACGGACTCTTTAACCTCGATGAGAATTTGTATTTGAGTTGCCTGCTCGTACGGACACCCAGAGTAAGTCGTTGAAAGCACAAGAACAAAGTCAAATGCTAGTGCAGGCAGTATGTCCGTCAATCAATCAGTCATGCTGCAGCTATCGATGCGTTGTCATTGTTGCTGTTGACCAATGAGCTCACAACCGCCCACTTCCCAGATGCGCAGGAAGAATGTGAAAGTGAATGATAATTGACGAAACAATCCACGAGGTTGTACATCGACCGTGCGGTTACTATGGCCGTTCTGATGCAGATCAGATCAAATGGCAAGCTAGCGCTCGCTTATCACGCAGCTTCAACCGTTTAATGTTGGATTCTGTTAAATAGTCCTCGACGTATGATCCTGGAGACTAGTCGACGAGACTGCCCACCAACATTGGCTTCTACCCCTCATGCCTACTCCAAGGACCTGTTACATATGAATCACAGTCCTACCCGTTCATGATGAAATTCAATTTCCATGTCACGTGAAGCGTAGACCTGTCGTGTGTCGACAACGCGTCTCCAAAACGTGGGGACGTGAATATAAGGTACCTTAATCACTCCTTGCATTCTTTGAGTTTAGGCAACGCTATCACTTCTTGTAAATCTAAAACATGGTGAATACTCTTGGTAATTGAAAAGGACAGGTAAGCCCACTGCTCCGATACTCAACGACCTATAAGATTGGCAACTCTGCCCATTGTCACTTACAAGTCCGACCGAACTTCCACAATGCGCGTCTCGCATAGTGCGTCGCCAACTCCACCATCAGGTTTAATTATGTCGCAGTTCAGAAACAAGACCGCTTCTCCAACGTCATCTGCAAGCGTCGCAAAGACAGATGACGAGCCACTTCCAAGTGGCTTATATGCAGAAATGGACCAGAAGCTGCATGAAACTGTAAAACTGCTTGCGGCCAAGACCGACCTCGGTGGCCATCTTGATTCCAAGCCATCGCACTACGTGATTGCCGTTCAACTGCATGACGCCAACAATCGTGACGACCTACTACAGGGCGACTTCCTCTGGATCAAAGGTAATCATAAGGTGACCATCACAAAGATTAAGCGAGCGTATGGTCTCCAGCCTGGAAATGAAGGACGCCACTTCCATCTCAATCTAGGAACATATCGACCTCCCGATACAACCGCAATGGCTAATCTAAACCATTTCCATGACCGCCTGGTGGTGTTCAAGGCCGAGCCTTATGAAGATGTTGGTGACGATTCAGAGTCACCAGACCCGCTCGCTGCTCAGCCAACTCCTTTCACCTACAACACAGCTTCTCCACAATCAGCGCAACATAGTGCTGCAGGCACGAAGCCTAGTGTTTCACACGCATCGATGTCGCCTTCCTTGAGACATCCACCCACAACCTCCCTGCAATCCCCAAGCGGACAGTCTAATGTGGATCCCGGGACATTGGAAACTGCACCTTCATCATCGACACCTCTGGCTGGCACACTCCAAGCCTCTCCACTACCAACTTCAGCTTCATTGCGACGGTCTTCCTCTAGTGTACCACGGTCAAAACCTCCATTGACTACGAGACAACCTATGAGAGCCCCTCTACAACCGACAAACGTTCAGCTGAAAGCAAGTGGTGCCCTCCATCTACCACTGTCTGACTCCACTATTCATTACTCCACTGAACCTCAAGTGAAGGCTGAGCACTACAGTCCTTCTCGGTGTCCTATGGGCCAGGCAGCAAGCTATCCTCCAAAATATGGAGACGAGAACGCGCCGCTGTATGGCAACTTGCAGCTTCCGCCAATGTTGAATGAGAATCAGCCAATTTCCTCAGACGTAAAGCCTGAGCTTGCTGATGCGGCACGTAACCACGATACTTCGGACGTCGAAGCAGCCTTTGAAGCACCCGCGGATGAAAAGGGTTTTGATGCGATGTACCTTCAAGAACTCACACAGGAGGCTACTCCAGAGAAGCTCGAAGAGGGGGTTTGTAAGGGAATACAGCTATTAGACTTGCTTGAACAGGCATTTGGACCCGCTATCAATCAACAGGATGGCCAAGACTGGCTTCCTCAGATCGCAGCCATCCGCAAAGACGCTGCTCGGACTCGTACTAATTGTTGGCAACACTGGTGCTGGCAAGTCGGCCCTTCTGAATGCTCTTTTAGATGAAGAAAGACTGCTTCCGACCAATTGCATGCGAGCTTGTACAGCCGTAGTGACGGAAATCAGCTATAATGACAGCGATGACCCAGAAAGCAAATACTGCGCTGAAGTTGAATTCGTCAAGGCTGAGGAGTGGGAAAAGGAGTTGAACGTGTTGTTCGAGGAAGTCCTGGATGGCAATGGGAACATCTCCAGAGAAGTCTACAATGCCGATTCTGACGCCGGCATTGCATACGCCAAGATCCGAGCGGTCTACTTCAAGCACTCGAAAGAGGATCTTGTCGAGAGCTCAGTGCAAGCATTGATGCAACAGCAGCATGTCCGCAATGTCTTGGGGACTACTCAGACCATCAAGGAACCCATATGCTCAATCTTCTACAAACGTCTACAACATTACGTTGAGAGCAAGGAGAAATCGGACACCACCAGGGAGACGGACGAGCAGAAAAAGTCACGGAAACGAGAGATGGAATTTTGGCCACTCATTCGTAGGGTTCGCATATTCACAAAGTCCGATGTATTATCAACAGGTGCTGTCTTGGTGGATCTCCCGGGCGTTCACGACTCCAATGCAGCGCGTGCTGCCGTTGCTGAGGGCTACATGAAACAATGCACTGGGCTCTGGATTGTCGCACCAATCACCCGCGCGGTGGACGATAAAGCTGCCAAGAATCTTCTGGGCGATATGTTTCGGCGACAGCTGAAATATGATGGTACATACTCAGCTGTCACTTTCATCTGCAGCAAGAGTGATGATATTTCACTTACAGAAGCTACCGACAGTCTTGATATCGGTGACGAGATGAATGGCCTGGAAGACGAGCTTCAGGAGATTGAGGTCAAGCGCAGAGACATGAGGAAGAAGCTTCGCCAGTTGAGAGACGAGAAGTCGGCTTGTCAGGAAGAAGCTGATGAGGCAGAGGAGCAACAGGAATACTGGGAAAAGCTGCAGGACGACCTTGACGCCGGAAAGACTGTGTATGCGCCGTCATCGAAGAAACGTAAGCGGTCACCTTCAGGTAGCAACGACGAAATTGGCGCTGCATCTGGACAAGGTCCCGCATTGACAGAGGACGATATCGAGTCTCACCTCTCTGAATACAAAGCTATAAAGAGACGTGCACGCCGCCAGCGTACAGAGCTAAACGCGCAGATTGAGCAGCTCAATAGCAATACCGACCAGCTTTCCTCCCGCTCGGACGAAATCGAAGCGAGAAGAAGTGCCATCTGCATTGCTGGCCGCAACAAGTACTCCAAGTCAGCCATCCAGGTTGATTTCGCCGCAGGAATCAAGGAACTGGACCAAGAGAATCAGGCCGAAGAGAACCCTGACACTTTCAACCCTGAGGAAGACGTACGTAACTACGATGAGGTCGCAAATTCGCTTCCTGTTTTCTGCGTCAGCAGCAGAGCATACCAGAAACTCAGTGGACGTCTCGTAAAAGACAACCCTGTGAAGGGTTTCACGGACATCGACCAGACTGAAATTCCTGCACTACAGGCACATGCCAAGAAGCTCACGGAGGGAACCCGATGCGCAGCAACTCGTAGCTTTCTGAACGGTCTGAGCCAACTCTGCACATCTCTGCGTTTGTGGGCTACCAGCGAAGGACTCAGTGCCAATCTGACAAGGGACGAGCGCGACGCCGAATACAAGTTCACAATTCGCAAACTCTTGGACCTGGAGAAGGTATATCTCATTTCGAACCGACACAGAGACGTGCACATATCGACTGACAACACTCTAGGCACTGGAAGATGTCATTAAAGAGACACTCGGAGAAGTTAAAGATGCGCTTTCGGAAAACATCTTCGAACACTTTGCTCAAGCCGTGATCCTAGCCTCTAATGCAGCACCGGCAACTTCCTCTGGCTGGGGAGCTCACCGCTTGGAAGGAGGATTGCACTACTCGACCTATAAAGCAACGGTCCGGCGTGACGGCGTGTATGCTGGATCCAAAGGCCCCCGAGACTTCAATGCCGAGCTAGCGGAACCATTGTACAAGCACTTAGGTAATGGCTGGGAAAAGGCATTCCAACGCCGCCTACCAGCCGTCATGCGCACGTGTGGCAAGACCTTTTCCACTGCCTTGCACACATTTCATCGCGAGCTGGAAGAGCGTGCCCGCCGTCGTGGAGTCATCAATCCTCGCCTCGGTCTACTTGCACGACAAATGAAGTTGTACGAAGCAGTCTTTGTAGACCTCGCCAACGCCATGGTCGCATCCATCAACGAGCAGCAGCGAGAAGTCAACCGCCAATTCACACCTGTGGTCCGCACAGCCATGGAACGTGCATACACCCTTACTACCGACGAGCGAGGCACGGGTTCATTCGCAAGAATGAAGGACCATATGTCCGACGAAGTCATGGCGAACAAAAACGTCATGTTTGTGCGTGCTACACGCATGGTGCAGGATGGACTGAACACTATCTGCAAAGCTGTCGAGCAGCAAATGAGCCAGAGGACTGACATGATATTCGTGGCTATGCGCAGAGACTACATCCAGGCACTCGGTCATGGTGATCCTGGCGCTGCACAGTTGCTTCCCAAGTGGCAGAGAGCCATGAGGAGAGAGATTGAAGACATCATTCTTCGTAGCGACCAGACTTTCAAGAATGTTATTGAGGGGGTAGAAGTTTCGCCTAAAGCTGAGGAGAAGGAGGCGGTTGATCAGATGGCAGGTGCAGAGGACGTGACCAAGGATGGGAGTGGTGAAGATGCGAAGGTCGAGGATGAGCAGGACATCATCATGGGTGAGGTCGAATAGGGCAGAGAAATTCTTCAACGATTGCATGACTATTATGGACGAAAAGGAGAACAGCACTCTAGACGAGGTCTGTCACATTAACATGACCGACTGGCGAGCTGGCTTGTCTTATTCTATTTTGAGGAAGTTTTTCTCTTTTCTTGGTCTTCGCTTTTTCTATTGCTCCACCTGACTGGATAGAAGGCAGACATCAGTGCTGTGGACTATAAATAAACAGCTTAAATATTAATCCACTCTTACTCAGATTGTCCTTTCACATTGGATTAGCCTGTCACCTCATCGATCACCACCGGAAATAACATAACTAGTAGAAACAGGGGATTTTCAACATTCATGACTCGGGTAAAACAAAAAACATAAACCCGTGATCAATAAGATCTAGGAAAACAAATATGGAAGAAACATGAATTGGATTATATTTCCGCATCTTTAGTATTTGATCTTGTACTTTCACGCCTATGTTAGGAAGAAAGTCTATGGTATACGAATATGATAGAAACACCCCACGAGTTTATCTTATAACATAAATTTCTAAGAAATGTCTTCATTATAGTAAGGCCTTGGTAAATGCAGTATACTGGCGATGCGCTAGCTCGTACTAGTTAGTATAGGACGTGCCTTCCCTTTCTAGGAGTCGTATACTGACTTTCGTTGCTGATAGAATTATATCTCCTGTTACTATGGACATCTAACATGAACCGTACGCGGGCCTGAGCTCAGCTCGTGACACGAGTAAGTAAAGTTACTCGGTCTACATATACGGCACGGCAGCACCATCACCTCTGGGATCACTACCAGCACTCCATACTCCCTCGTTCTCGACCTCGTCCACATGCCACCTGATGACTTGACCTCTCCCGAACAGACCTCGTGCGTGATCCTTGACAAACTCGACATTGTGTCCCATAGCCTTCAGCTTGTCGAAGGTGTCTTGGCTGATGCCATCCTCGAGGTATACGGTCTTGTCGAATACATCTCCCGAGTCAGGCATACCAGCTCCAATGCAGATTCTCGGTGCGTCAAGCGCCGCCTGTGGTGTGTACTTGAAAACGAGCATGTTGAGCAACACCTGAACGTGGCCCTGAGGTTGCATGAAGCCTCCCATGACGCCGTATACACTATGCAAGCTCTGATCGCTGGTATTTGTGATCAATGCAGGGATGATGGTGTGGTACGGTCTCTTGTTGGGCGCATATACGTTCGGATGGTTGGCAGGTGAAAGCATGAAGTTGCAACCGCGATTTTGCAGCGTGAAGCCACAGCCCTTGGGAATGATGGATGTTCCGAAGCCGGCATAATTGCTGTTGATGAAGCTGATGCCGTTACCTTCGCTGTCTGTTGCTGCAAAGTAGACCGTGTCACTGTGACTGTGGGCTGGTGAGCCATGATCCGGAATGTCTCCTGCTGCTGAAGGGTTGAACAATTTGGCACGCTCGCTCAAGTATTCGCGGCTGATGAGTCCTTGTGATGGCACCTTTGCGACATTGGGATCCGCTACCCACCAATTGGCGTCTGCAAAGGCTATGCGTAGACACTCCACAACGGCGTGAATGTGTTCTGGAGAGTTGTGGTCCTTTTCCGTGAAGGTAGGGATTTTGCCTTGCTCTTCGAGGATCTGCATCATACCTAGAGCCATGAGGGCAACAATACCCTGTCCATTGGGTGGGTGCTCCCAAACATCAACTCCTTCGGTACTCTTGTCGTGCATGCTTGCTCCGTGTGAGTGAGCAATGCCCTGACCTCTGTAGTTGAGCTTGATAGGATCAACCTCTTCGGTCCCCTTGTCCATGTGATTTTTCAAGTCATCCAAGGTCATAAAGCCGCCCTTGTCAGCCAGGACTTTGACAAGTTCTTCTGCTACTCTGCCGGTGTAGAAACCTGCCTTGCCGTTCTTACCAACCTCTCGAAATGTTTGTGCCAGAGTCGGGTTCTTCATGATTTCGCCTGGTTGGGGTGCTCGGCAGCCGTCCTTTGCTGATGGGTCCTTCTTCAGCATCTCGGCAAAGTTAGGAGATGCTTCGCGGATCATCTTTTCGCCCTTGGCCCACTGTGATACTGATTAGAACTGATATTGCCAAATACTACATGATCCGCAGTACTCACATAAGTGGCCATTAGCTCCGACACGGGGAAGCCCTTCTCACCAAGCTCAATCGCTGGTGTGAGGATCTGCTCCATGCTCAACTTGCCAGACCCGAACTTGTCCACGATATCGCACCACCCTGCTGCGGCACCGGGTACAGTGACAGCGTGTGCGCTACCCATAGGTATCGTTCCACTTTGCCCTTCCTTGACTCCAAGCTTGTTCCTCAACTCTTCACATGATGCTGCAGCGGGAGCTCTACCAGATCCGTTCATAGCATGCACTTTCTTGGTCTTTGCGTCGTAGAAGAGGCAGAAACAGTCTCCACCAATTCCAGTGCTGCCAGGCTCGGTCATGTTCAGACCGGCTGCCACTGCAACTGCTGCATCCTAGAGGGATTGTCAGCTGGCTGTACCTGGATATTAGAGACAACATTGCTTACTGCACAGTTTCCACCCTGCTGAAGGACCCGAATACCACAGTTGCTGGCCAGAGGTTGAGTACTCGAGACAATTCCCTTTGTACTGTGGACCACACTTCTTCTGCTGGCGAAGGCCGCATACTCGGGGTCCGAGGCAGGGTAGATACCCTTGTAATTGAGAGGCATAACAGTGGATGCTGTAGCGTACGCTATCAACCTAGTACCGTCTCAAAGTTGTGATACACCAACAATTACAGTGAGCAGGATATGAAAGCGATAGGGAAGTGATACTCGAAGGACACAAAAAGAAGATGTAGAAGGACAGGGAAGTAGCCTCGGAACTTAAAAGTATCACAGGTCTAAGATACAAGAGTACGTAAATCTAAACGCTGTCAATTTGAAATAGTAATTCACCTTGGCCAGCTATCGCAACACATTGTATAACCAAACTATCTGCCGGCGGATAACCCTTCGGGCTGATGCCGTCGGCGAACAAGGTGGGGTTCTGCGGCGACTTGCCCCTCCAAATAGTGCACGTCACCTACTGCATACGGTCTAGCTTGCGGCGAGAAGGGCGCCGAACTGCAAGTCTTCCTTGACGTTTCGCGCGGCCGCTTCCTTTTACGTGCGTCCAAGCCGGACGTACAGTATATGTAATCGACGTCTTTACCGTAGCACCACATATGGACCTCGGCGAAGACATATATTGCCGTAATGCACGGACTTCGATATACAATAACGCCGAATGCTTCCCATAGATGTATTGGCTATCTTCAGTTACAATTGCAACCGATTCAGGTGAATATTTGCGTAAGAACAGAAAGATAAAATGTGAGATAGCAATATTGTTGCACGAGTGCAGAAGCTCACATCAATTGATAAGGCTTGATTCTGATACCGAGCAAGCAAACAAAGACCGTTACAGCAAATGGTGAACGAGCTTTTGGGCCTGATAGACTATTCTGGCATCGACAACACTAGACCTAATCTTCTCCCTGGTTGACAGCAGTACCCGTATCGCTCTCACGCGAGGTACAGAAGAGGCTGAACGAGATGAGCTTCCTCGAGCTTGCAACAAGTCAGTATCTGCTACGCACTCGTAGTCCTCTGCCGGCCATGAGGTTTCACATTGTAATGCCAAAGAGCGGAAGCTATCAACGAAACCAACAAAACATGCATGATCCCAAGCTTCCGAAGAAGACGCAGATTGTCTCGAGTCCAGCTCCACACGTAAGACTAGCATTCAAGTAAGAAAGGACGTGGAGGGTGATAAGGCATTTCTCCAGGATAAAGCTTGGTGGGCGGCTCTATCAACTGCAGAAATCTCTCCGGCTTCATCCTCTCGAGTCCATATTGCGGGACCTCCCTGTCCCAAAACTCGTTGGTGAAGAACTTAGCGATGTCCCTCATCTTGACAGGGTACAGATGACGATTCAGCACGCCCGCAGCAGCAGGACTGCGAATCTGAAGTCCAACGCATTGTAGATCGCCTGGGAAGTCCCAAGCCTCAAAGCCGTGCGGGACAGCAAGTGCGAATGGGCTATGGTAACCCAGGGGATCAATGACGGAGGAGATCACATTGTCCTGTCACGAAAAGCCCACCTCGGCTATGCGATCGTCTCCGCAGAATGGCTCGGTCCTGTCTCGAGGCGGTCGGGCCGTCCACATGCTGTCCAGACCATGACATACTTCATGGCAGATAGTCTCCGCCAGATGATACATTGTCCTCATCCTCGCAGCAGATAGGTCTACGTTCATCACACGAGCAAATTGGCAGTCGTGCGCCGTGTATCTATCCCTGAGAAGCTCTATATACATCCGATCCAAAGAGATAATGATTCACCTCCTGACTGGCACATTAGGTCCACCATATTGGAAGGTGGTTGCCTATGTGTCAATGTGATTGTGGCCAAACGTAAACGCTACTACCGGGTCCAATGCCCTCATCTGGTACCAGGTGCGCTCGTAGTCGATGGAGAACTTGGGTGCCTGGTAGCTGTCGCCAACATGAAAGCGGTACCATTGGCTTGCCGAACTTGGCCTAAATTGCAGGTGTTGTGAAGGACTCCTGAGGCCGAGCCAGTAGGCCAATAAAATACTGCATGAGTTCTGGGCTCGATAAGAACTTGGATGCTAGCCTGAGGACTGGTTTCATGAGGTCGTAATCGGTATCGGATATTTTCTTATCGATGTCGACCCAACCTGCGTCGTCTGGGACCTCGATCCAGTTGTTTTGTTGGAATATTGGATAGATCTCTGCGCTTGCGAGGTATGGCGCAATAGGCAAATTGGACTCCTCCATGCACTCAGGTAATACGCGCTTGTAGTCGCTTTCACTTATGTCACCCGCCCTTGTGCCTCGCAGAGCATCGAGACGTGCGTATCCTTGCCCATTGACCTTTCGCTCACTCATGATTGAGGAGAGGTCACTGCAGGGTAGTCTTGGAAAGTAGAGACATTGAGTCAAAATGCCAGGTCGCGTTTTATTCGAGTCTGAATAATAGTCATTTTGATGAGCCTCCCTTGTTCTCTTGGTCCTAAACTTGTTCCGGAAATGCTGCTGAACAAAGCCAGACAGAATCCGCTTCTAGGACGTGTATCCTACAATGTGGAATGGAAGAGTCATAGCACGACAGATTCATAATGACGATGTACAATCTTCATTCCACTGATCGATCGCCATATCGTCACCTATGTATCGCTTTCTGCGTCACCCATGAAATGAATAGGCGTCCACCTCGCGTCTCCTCTGATGGGTGGTTTCATCATGTTTGGAACCAGGTTCCTATCAAGAGCCATTAGCCTGGTATTGAGACCAATTGAGGTATCAGGGTTGCCTCATAGGCTCTACTCCAATCATAATCTTGTCCAAGTCTGGAAGAGGCTCACTAGGATCAAGTGGTCCCATAGGTATGACCACTCCCTTAACACGACGTGCTTTCAATCTCTCTAGGCCATGCTGACTGATTTCCTTGTCCCAGAAGTCTTCGTCGAAGAATTTTTTGAGGAAGCTCATCTTGATTGGGTAGAGTAGAAAAGGACCATATCCAAACGCAGCAGGAGAACCGAGCTCCAAATCCACAACCCCGTGACGAGGCCGATAACAGCCAGGCCAGTCTGCGATACTGGTTCCGAAAGGATGCAGCACCCAGTGACTAACGTAGCCCAGGGTTGCAAAGTATATTCCAGAGAATATTTGCTGTTCGAAGGCACCTCCAACTTCTGCCATGCGGTCGTTGAGGAAGAACGGCTCGTCCATGGTGTGGAAACCAGGCCCGCAATCTGTGTAAGCAAATTCAAGGGCATGACAGAACTCATGACATAACATCACTGCCTACATATCAGGGATCAATGCCTAGTCCGCAATCCTTTGACGTTGTCCCGTACCATTTCACGAATTGTACGGAGCAATGCGGCATCTTCGTTGAGGCTGAGCTGCCACGCTGTATAGAAGTACCGTGAGCGAACCTGTTTTCGCAAGATCTTGATGTAGTCCATGGAAATGGAGACCAATGCACCAGAAGACCCTTCCACGACTCCCTTGCCCATTCTTTCTGAACTCATAGGACTGTCCGGTGCCTCTCCACCGAATTGCCAGCGAATATGGTTTTGCATATCCGCCATTTTCTTCCAGGTGGCTGCGGCTTCAGCCTCAAATCCTTGATCTCCTTCACTGGCTCCCATGCGAAAGCGGTACAGCGGGCGCCGAAACTTGACCAAAAGATTAGGTGTGGTAAAAGATTGTCGAGGATGCGCCAGGAGGCCACTAAAAAACGGGACGATCTTTGGATGCTCAAGTATTCGGCTTGCCAGTCTCAACACGGGCCCTAGCAGGTCAAAGTCGCGCTGGGAAATGACGCTTGTTACTGACTGCTGCTGGTAGTTCGGTATATCTAGACTACGCCATCTGTAGCGACGAAATACTGGATGGATCTCGTAGTTGGCCAAATAAGGCCAGGCCGGTAAGTTGGAATCATCGATATAGCCCTCTGCATTCAGTTGCTCGACACTAGAATCTGAGATAACAGGATGATCCAACTCGGGCCGCTGAATCGTCTCGTAATTCATGATGAAGCTACACAAAATCGGTGTAGAGTAATGCTCGCGCACTTTTCTACCGAAGTGTGGTTATGGTAATAAGCCGTGGTGATACGACGTGTCGTTCAGATCAACATCCGTGATCATTATCTAAGGATAGCCAGCAAAGAATGCTTTGTCGTTGCTGTGGATCGACGCATCCGTCAATCTTTGTTCGCATGACGGTGGGTTCTGGTTATTGTGAGACATCTTGATTGACTATATCGCAAGGTACCTTGGCACAACAAACACTTCAGGGTAGCTGGCTTCACGTAGACAGGGTTGGCGGGCACCTAGAATTGCAAAGGCATCGAAACGACCACGAAATTGCTTTGCTATGGTTGACCCTACCTGGGGTCACTTGGGAGTTTCACGAGCAGAAATTTAAGGATGCCTCGAAACTTGGGACCACAACAGCAGGCCAGGGATGTCATGATTGATGGGAGCTCTCCGTCTCCAGCTAAAGACAAGATGTATCATCTCGCAATCTGGTGATAAACACAGCGAACAGAAGAAGAAAGCTGGTGCGGGTGGTTGTTGGATAGATAGAGACAAAGCCCTCCTCGCTTAGGTACTGTACTGCTTTAGCGGGCATGCCCATGACGTCGATGCCTTCAGTGTTCACCGCCCGTGCCCTCTTTGCCCTGTAGAAGCAGATAATGGCGCACTCGTGATCGGGAGATCTTGACCTTCCACTTGCTATTCACCTCCTCTTCATTATCTCTTGTCGAGGTGCGTGAATGAAGGCGAGGGAGAACCGCACAGTCTCACTTCATATTCAACAACAATGACGCGACGAATCGTCTACGGCATCGGCCTCTGGGTCTTTCTAGCGGGTATGTAAACAAGCCATGAGTCTCCAGGCAGCCACGACGTCCACCAAAGACAACGCGTCTCACTCGACACAACAAGCTGATGATGATTTGCAGCAACTGCCTTGACTCTCGCTGCAATCGCCCTTCCAGATTGGGTGTCCTATACATCGCCTACCCAGAGCCCAAACCCTAAACACCCAAATACACCAATCCACGTCTCGTATGGGCTGCACAAGCGCTGCTCTAGCTTGACGGGCACTTGTACCTCCTTTCCTCAGTACGAAGACTGCCATGGCGAGGACAGATACTTCTGCTCCATGTGGCGCAGCGTCGGCTTCATCATGAACTTCACTGTCGTCATTGAGTTGGCGACCTTGATTGCTTTCGCCGTCGTCCTTCTCGGCGGCAGAGACAAGTGGGAAGGTGGCTGGAAGATGGTGTCTTCCCTGCTGGCAGTGCTTGCCACCCTCCAGCTTGTTGCAATGGCCATTGTGGTAGGTGACACATTTTACACATGCTCGCTGATATCTATCTGACATACTTTCACAGGCCTTCCTTTACGACCACGACAACCGCTTCTTCGTCGGCTGGAAACTCGACCGTAGTTGGATCCTTTGCACCGTGTCCTGGGTGACTCTACTGCTCGACGCTGTTGGTGTTATGCTTGCCGCCAATGTCATGACCCCCGAAGACGATTACGAGCCCATTCTTGATCGGAGATGAAATATATTGATACTATATGATAATGATTAGAGCGTGTTTGAACACTACATGATACCAGAGAAGCACACAAGGGGCAGAATGTTGCAGATATATTCATTAGCGTATTGCGATGAGTCGTCGATTTATTTCGAGCTCTTCCGTATGGTCGTATCTCATTCTTGATTTGAGGTTCTGATGACTTGTGTACCCTAGCTATTCTACAGTTGAGGAGTTGTTTTTTGAGTATAACACACAGTGTATCACTATTGGCACATCTTGGTGCAATTGATATCTGTTTCAACACTCAGTAAGTCAGAGGCAAAAACGGCAAGAGCATCTCTTCGACTCAAGGTTGCACTTCACTGTTGGGATCTTCCCAAGCAGTCCAGTAAACATGACGGAAGAGGAACTGGCTCCTACTTGCACTTGAACGATGGCGACGATTTATCACAGCAAAGGATTTGAAGCATCTATGTCACGAAGTTCCAAGACAGACTAATCAAGTTCCACCATCTCAGCCTGTAAACACTACAAGCCATGTCGAGCGCAATTCAAGGCAAATCAATGAAATCTTTTTCTTCTTCAGCTCCCAGTCTAGAAGACCAGAAGACCAATGAAAAAAAGGTTTCGCGTCAGCCAGAGGTAGTGCAATACTGGCGACACTGTGCCATCGAAGATGTGCAAGCACAGAGCATTCTCCGGCGGTTTCCACTGTGAAGAAGTCAAGTCAGCCAATGTGTTCAATAGAAATAAGGGAAGCAAGGACTTACAAAATTAGGATAATCAATAAATGCCCCCGTAGGAGCCTTCCAGAGATTAAACTGAAAAGAACAGATACTACACTTGATCTGAGAGGGTGTTAGCATTATATGTGATAGAGGGTTGGTGAAGATAAATAAGGATGACGAAGGTGAAGGAGGATGGATGAAGGTGGACGGTGTTGGTGGAGGTGAAGGAGGATTGATGGTAGTTGGACATACCTAAGCCAAAAGGCAAAGAGACTGGAGGAGAGAAGAGAAGGTTTGTCAAGGACTGACGACTGAAGATATAGAATCTGCGCGTGGTACGTGCTCGGTTTACACAGCAAACACGTTGTGTTTGGGTTCAGTTGAGGAAGGCGCGTCTGAACGAAAGTCAACTTAGGTTCAGGAAGGGAAAATGCGATGGGCTCCTTCATGATCAGGGGTTGATCATCGAAACACTTTGCCGCGCGTGGAGAAATTGCGCAGTACCATGTCCTACAGTACGTTGGGTACTTGCGAAAAACTTCGATACAGGCAATACTGTTTCATGGTAGTGCCGACCTCTGAGCATATGCCAAATCTCCTCGAAGTACTTCTGTGCGCCGGCGTAGTAAGGCTAGATTCTATGGCATGGGCATGCTACCACTCTGAATCCTTCCTGCAATCCGCAAGCTCTGGCTGATGGCTGAGATGATCAGCTTAGCTAATTGCTTCGACCTGCGAGCAGACAATGAAGTATCGAACCCACGGCTCATCACGGCCACACACTCTGCGTATCTTTTCGTTCTCCTGTACTGCCTAGATGTAAGACAAGATACTCAGCTAAGCAATCCCATGTCTCGACTTCAAGATATGTGCTGCCTACACTTACGCCAGTCAGCCAACGAAGTCATTCTCAGCCAATGCTCGAACTCCGTGCTAGATGGTAGTACGTACCTTCTCAGCAGTTGCATAAACAGTCGCACTTGTATGCGTCCCAGGGATGACGGGCATGATTCCCGCATCTACCACACTTAATCCCTTGACCCCATACACCCTCAATCCATGATCTACTACGCCTCCAAGCTCCCTGGGCAACATCGCACACGTACAACATGGATGCTGATATGTAGGCTGTATCAACCTCCTCAGCACCGTCTCCAGATCCTCGTCGGTCACATATTCACTCCCAGGCGAAATCTCTGTCGGCTGCAACTTTGCTAGTGAAGGGGCTGCCATGACTCGCCTGTTGAAGCGCAGTATCGCTATGAGCGTAGCCAAGTCAGTGTCGTCGTTCAGAGTTCCATAGTCTACACTTGGCGCATCGGACGGCGAAAGCGAAGTTGCGACCACTGTTCCTCTACTTAAAGGCCTCAGCAGTGTGATTGGCACCGTGGAGCCCGCGAAGCCAGATTCTTGAACAGCGGACGTATTGCTTGCGTAGTGTGCTAGCAAGAGCTTACGCTGTTTTGTGTACCCCGCTAGCAGTTCTGGGTCAAGCAGGGGCGTATTGTTCGTGCAGGGAGATGTGTATGCAATACTGGGGTCTTTGGAGTTGGCGAGAGAGATGATTTCGCTGATATTGGCTACAATGGCGCCCAATGGTAGGAAAGCAACAGTGTTGCCCCCTTGGGCAGTAATTGTGTATGCGCCTTCGTGGTCAGAGAAGTAGAGAGACGACTGTTCCGCAGCATAAGTGCTATTTGTCGTCAGCTCTTCCACGTTAGGAGAGACGGGGTCGCCAACTGGTATTTATGTCGAGTTAGCTGACTTCTTTCTCTAATTGCCATTCCAATACACATACAATTGTGTGCCAGATAGATGGTAGGATGATCCTGCAGATTCACTCCTATACCTGGTAAATCAACCACACTCTGAACACCTAAAACATCTGTTACAGCCTTTGGGCCTACTCCCGAGACTTGTAAGATTTGCGGGCTACGAATAGCACCCGCAGCCAGTATCACTTCTTTTCTCACTCGCGTACCACTAGTCTTATTTGTAGTTCGCGAAATGTACTGCACACCCATAGCGGTCTTGTTCTCGTCAAAGACGATCTTGCTGACAGCTGTCATTGGGAGGAGATGGTAGTTTGACCTCCAGGTCACTCGATTGTAGTGAGCTGTTCGGGCATACGACCGTGTCTCGTTGGTAGGATTCAGGGAACTGGGACCCCAGAAAACACCGAGAGCAGTGCCGCTTGCAGGGTCGGCTGGAGTGGTGATGCCTAGGCTATGGAAAGCTTCGAAGTAGTTTTCTGGAGGGGAAGTGTAAGTCGTAGTATAGAGGGCGATGAGATTTGTAGAAACAGGCTTACTGATGACAGGAAATTGGTAGACGGGATAACTGGACTGAACTGGACCACTATGGCCATGGACATCCTCGTCCCATCTTATCTCGGGCCATTGATTGGCGAAATCCTTGCTAGGTGCACTGAAGTTCTCGCTCTGTAGCTTTCAAAATTAGCTATATTTATCTACATTTGGTGTCTCTCTACCTCGTCTGCTTCCATGTATTTGCCTGCCTCTCGTTCGACTTACCTTCTTGAAATAAGGCAACAAGTCATCCCATCCCCACCCTGGATTACCCAGCTCCTCCCAGAGGTTATAATCAGCAGCCGAGCCTCGATCGAAGAACATACCGTTGAACACACTGGCTCCACCCACCACAGCCGCCACCGGAACACGAAACGTGCCATTGTTCAGGTGCCGCTGGGGCGTGCTGAAGGCGTCGAACCAGTACGGCTCACTGGTCAGGTTTAGGAGGCCAGGAACCAAGACGGCGTCTTCGCCGTGATCAAGAGGTCCATATTCAATCACAAGGACGGTGGCTGTATATATTGATAGTAGTAAGATAGGGCGAAGGGACATGTAGGCATGGACTTTAGCATACTGTTGGCATTCTCGGTAAGTCGATCTGCTACTGTAAGACCGCTTGTTCCGCCTCCGATGACGATGAAGTCGTATTCAGGCAGCAGGGCTGTGGTATTGAATATGACTTGGGCATGGTGAAAAGGGCTGGCCGTGATGAGAGGAAGAATGTAAGCGAGATACGCAAAAGACAAGAACATGATTGAATCTTTTTTGAGAAGTCTGCTCGTGGTATTGAGACTGGAGAGGTAATCAATGGAGCATTATTCGATTCGTAGTACTTCTTGCAAAGGCCTGCGAGTGTCCAATAGTTCGAGGTGGGGCTGAGGGGTAGTCTGCATGCATGACAAAAGATGCACCTCGCATGCACCAAGCCGCTCCAAGAATGTTTTGATATGCCAAAGCACATAATCCCCCATGGTGACACAATGTAAATGTGGCCAGGGTCGCCCCAAACCTGCTGTCGAGTTATAAACAGTGCGAAGGTTGCTGGTACTGCACGCGAATGTATGCATGCAGGAAAGACGCGGACATCCATTCTAAGTCCGTCTTGGAGACCCCATCCATTCCAAGGAGGTATCGATCAAGAACTTTTCTCCTCCAGCTTCTTCTTTGCCTCCTCCTCAGCCACAAGACCAAGCACGTCTTGCTCGGCTAGCCACCTCCTCACGCTGTCCATGACCTTTTCCAGTTCCAGTCCACCCTCGAGAACGTCATCCAGATCATGCACACTAATGCCACTTCTGTGGTCGGTGACACGTTGCTGGCCCCAATTATAGGTGCGGACTTTATCACCTCTTCCCATCTTGGCCACTCCAACTACACTTCTTCTCAGATTTACCATTTCTTCTTCTCTCTTCTCTCGCCGCTCTTGCGCAAGCCTACTTCTGAGTAATCTCCACGCCTTCTCCCGGTTTTTGGGTTGAGATCGCGAGTCTTGAATAGCTACCACGGTGCCGGTAGGTAAATGTGTCAAGCGTACAGCGGAATCCGTAGTATTGACGTGTTGGCCTCCTGCACCGCGTGCGCGCATGATATCAGTGCGAACATCCTTTGGATCGACAAAGTAGTCACTGTCTGGGTTCATAAAGTCGTTTTCGCCAAGATCCGCGCTCGGCTCAGCAGGGAAACTGGGTAGAACGAGCACAGAGGCGGCACTTGTGTGTGTACGCCCTTTGCTTTCCGTAGCTGGCACGCGCTGTACTCTGTGGACCCCGGCCTCACAGCGAAGCATGCCGTATGCACCGGGTGTCTCAACCTCGAGGACTGCTTCTTGTAGCGGGGCGTCTGAGCCTCGAGGGTCCCCTTGACCGTCTGCATCTTCGTATTTCAAGAGTGACGTGCGTAAACCGTTTCTGCTGCAGTACGCCTGGTACATGCGAAGCAAATCTCCTGCAAACAGCGCAGCCTCGGAGCCTCCAGCACCAGGCCGTAGTTCTATGAGACATGCAAGATCGGCAAAGGGGTGAGGAGGAACTAGAGATGTCTTGAGAGCTTCGGTGGCTGCTGTGAAGTCGTTCTGTGAGGACGGAAGGTCTTCATTGGCGAGGTCGAGCAGGTCCTGATCGGTTTTCGGATCGGAGAGAAGAGTGCGCAGTTCGGCGAGTGTCTGAATGCATAGTCAGCCAAAAATAAGTTGAGCGAGAAAGAAAGATGTGTATGTTTACCTCGTTCGCCTTTTCCCACTCTTTCAGAGCCGAAGTGATGGAGGTAAGTTGACCCAATTTCTTCGCAGCTCCAGGATCGAAGTCGACAGCCAACTTTTTGGTAACACTTGCATGCTCTTTTGCTACATTTCGCGCTCGTTCTAACAATGCAGGAGATATATCACCGCCTTGATTCGCGACTAGATATTCTTGGTCAGACTCACGCGTAATACTCGAAGGCCAGAATAGTCAATGTCTTACCACTACTTTGCAGACGTATTCCACGTTGGGACAGAGGTCGGGGCAATACCCGCACGCATCTGGAACACGTCCATGATGCTCTATATATGGGAGTGCAGAACATTGTTCACGCATGAAAAGCCCTGGAAACTTTACTTTCACATGCATACCATCCATAAGCATCAGCCTTACGAATCTTGGCGTCTGAGCTTTTCGTTTGCTACCGAACCACCGCATTGTCATTATGAAGGTTATAGAGTACCTTTAACATGTTACGCCAATGATACTTTTAATTGTCAGTGGGCAATGTCATCGAGTGACTATATGTAGGTGTTAGATATCTTTGTGGATTGTCTGTAAGTCTTTCAAGCTTGGTCGTTCTTCTCCCTCATGACTCCGATGATCTGAACACCATGAACACGATTAGAGAACACACTTTGATGACCTCGAGATCCATAATTGTTTCTACATCACAAAACTCTGAAGAAGAAAGTTCATACTCTGGTGCAGTCAGCCTGAACAGTATGTCCAATATGTCCAAGATAGCAATGGATAGATTCCCCAATGGTCTTAGTGCCGTCCTCGGCGAAGAAAACGATGAACAATTCAGGGGCAGGACGGTCCACGATGTATATTCTGGCGAAATCACAGAACTCGTGGTCGTCTGTGGTCATGGCATATGCACGAATTCAAGGTAGGTCTGTCTACGTAGACCAGAATCACACTCCGATCTGCGTTCTCGACGAATTGTGCTGTTTTTGACTGACTGACGTCGTGCTCATAGCCAGCCATGTGACGAGTCCAGCTGGCTGCTTCAGCCTTTTCAACGCGCTGATACATCCACTGGGAAGCCAAGCGAGCATCACACTTTCATGCAGCACATTGCAGCTGGAGCTTCGTATCTCCGTAGTCCTTCGACTCTTCTGGTCTTTTCTGGGGGCAAGACCAAGGGCAATTGCGATATAGCCGAAGGTTTCAGCTACGAACAGATCCTCTTTCATGACCACAGGCTCCAAAGTCAAGGTGTGCGCGAAGCCATCTTCCAGAAACGCATATCAGCCGAGTGCTGTGCGACTGATAGCTATCAAAACTTGTTGTTTAGTATCATCCACTTCTGGGAGAAAGTAGGGAGATGGCCGAACAGCATTACTGTTGTCACACACGCATTCAAACAAGACAGGTTCTTGCAATGTCACAGTGATGCTTTGAGATGGCCGCGAGATAAGATCATGGTTCAAGGCATTAATCCGCCCTTCTCGAATGAGGAGCTGCAAGATGTCACGAGCTTGGAGTCAATTTGTCGAAAGCAATTCGAGGACGATCCTTATGGAGCACGAGAGCCATTAGCAAGCAAGCGAAAGCTCAGACGATGGGACGAAGATGCATTGGCAGGTCTTCTTAGTGGCATCTTGGATGAGGAAGTCAAGGGTCAGCTGAAGGCCTTGTTGAGCTGGACTGGTGGCGACAGTGGCAGGGAAGTGTTTCCTTATGCATTGCCGTGGGATGACCAACGGGGGTGAGAGACTCAGGAGGTTCGTCGGTCTAGAGAGTGTCTAGCTGTACACGGTCAACGTAGCGTCTAATAATGTCGTGAACGGACCGTCCTCCGCAACTGCGCAAAAGCAGATATACGAGCTGACGGGCCGTGGCGTCGCCAAGTGTGCCCATTGGAGCTGTCACAGAGGACGAACCTAAGAGGAGAATGCCAGCGCATGACTTGGCGAGATCTGCAGTATACCTGCATCTAGAAGTGCATGTGGCACGATGGGCTCTTTCACGTATGCTACTGTACCAAATTCCAGATATACGTTCCTAACGCTGCGATGGTGGGATCACTACGAGTCATTGTCAATGCTTGTTTCACTGTAACCCTATCGAGTAGGGTCGCGGTGTGGGTCGTGTGGAGAGATGCAGTGTGGTGGGTTGATAGCCGGACTCGCGGCAGTCGATTAGCGTCTTTTGCATGGCGGTTAAAATTGCGGGCACTGCCACGCAGAGTTGCGTCAGCTCTGGTGCTATATTTGGGGTTGGAAAAGACGATGGCAATACCGGTCGACACCGTTGGCGAGAGAACAGACACGAGGTGTGAACGTCAGGCGAGTAGGGAACGAGTATGTACGTCGTCAGCCTCCACTGCTAGGGAAGGGGACGAATATTCTTGTACCTGTTGGCGTCAGGATTGGGACACAAGAGCCATCCTCCCCCCTTGAAACCTGCAAGCCATCAACTCAAAAAGTGGCGGTTAAGCTCCTTGATTGGACCCTGCACCCTTGATTGTTTCGAATCCGACTACGCTTGGCACCTCCGCATATGATCAACCTGAGACGGTGGTTTCTTTGTGCTTGAGCAGCGACACAACACGTCCCCTCTGTTCTCCTAATTTCTGACGTTTTCATTCCTTTTACTCTGAGCTTGCAATCTTGGTCAGAGGTGTATCTTCTTTGCTGGCCGGACTCCCCTGTCGAATCGGCATTCACTCACATTCCTTGCGTGGATCTTTGAAACATAAACATAAACGTCACGCTTGAGTGACAGCTTCACGCAGCCATGGCTTACCAGGGCGTCGGAGGCAACTACGATATGGAGCATCACTCCCATGGTTCTCCTGTGAGTATCAAGTATCGAGCATGGATATGATTTTGCTGTGTATTTTGCTAAAACTTGCACGTAGCAATATCATCAGCCTCAGGTACACGATTCAGACGATGAGGAGGTTGGACGCTCTCTGCTCCACGAAAACCCCACTGGTCCTTTCCATGGTCCCTTTGACGAGCCCTCACATAGCGGTACCCCTTTAGGTCATCACGATCATGACACTCTCGGAGACCACCACGACACTGGTTATAGCTTGACCGAGTCGTACGCGGACCACAATGGTCATGCTCCTCCTTACACAGGATACACCGAATATGCACCCAGCGCTATGGGTGAGACATCGACTGCGTACAGTGGTCCCGAGGATGTTGGCTCGCCATATGACAGGAGCGAGACAGCCTCGGCTGCCGCATGGGCGGAGCGTCAACAGCCAGGAGGTCCAGCTGCTTCGGGCGGCGGACTAAAACGCAACGCTACTCGTAAGGTCAAGTTGACCCAGGGTGCCGTCTTGAGCGCAGACTATCCCGTACCGAGTGCCATCCAAAATGCTGTGCAAGCCAAGTATCGCAATGACCTCGAAAGTGGCAGTGAAGAATTCACTCATATGCGATGTGAGACAATTCCAACATGACAACTGCTGCTGATTCTGAAAAGTACTGACGCCGCTTAGACACCGCTGCCACCTGTGATCCCAATGACTTCACCCTCAAGAACGGCTACAATCTTCGCCCTGCCATGTACAACCGCCATACTGAACTTCTTATCGCCATCACCTACTACAACGAAGACAAGGTCCTCACCTCTAGAACCCTCCATGGTGTCATGCAAAACATCCGTGATATTGTCAACTTGAAGAAGTCCGAGTTCTGGAACAAGGGTGGCCCTGCATGGCAGAAGATTGTCGTGTGTCTGGTTTTCGATGGTATCGATCCTTGCGACAAAGGCACCCTTGATCTGCTTGCTACTATCGGTATCTACCAGGATGGTATCATGAAAAAGGACATTGACGGAAAAGAGACTGTTGCGCACATCTTCGAATACACGACCCAATTATCTGTCACTCCTAATCAACAGCTCATTCGTCCCTTGGACGACGGCCCTACCACTCTTCCTCCGGTGCAGATGATGTTCTGTCTCAAGCAGAAAAACACCAAGAAGATCAATTCTCACAGATGGCTCTTCTCCGCTTTCGGACGTATTCTCAACCCCGAGGTCTGTATTCTGCTCGATGCTGGTACTAAGCCCGGTCACAAGTCGCTTCTTGCTCTTTGGGAGGCCTTTTACAACGACAAGGACCTTGGAGGAGCTTGTGGAGAAATTCACGCCATGTTGGGAAGAGGCTGGAGAAATCTCGTCAACCCATTGATTGCTGCTCAGAATTTCGAGTACAAGATCTCAAACATTCTTGACAAACCATTGGAGAGTTCTTTCGGATATGTTTCTGTCTTGCCAGGTGCTTTCTCCGCATATCGCTTCCGCGCCATCATGGGACGTCCTCTGGAGCAGTATTTCCACGGTGATCAGACGCTTTCCAAGCAACTCGGCAAGAAAGGTATTGAGGGCATGAACATTTTCAAAAAGAACATGTTCTTGGCCGAGGATCGTATTCTCTGTTTCGAGTTGGTTGCCAAGGCTGGTTCCAAGTGGCATCTTACCTATGTTAAAGCGTCCAAGGGTGAGACTGATGTCCCTGAAGGTGCTGCCGAGTTCATCAGTCAGCGCCGTAGATGGTTGAACGGTTCCTTCGCCGCCAGTATCTATTCCTTGATGCACTTTGGAAGAATGTACAAGTCCGGACACAACATCATTCGCATGTTTTTCCTGCATATCCAAATGATCTACAACATCTGTCAGCAGATCCTTACATGGTTTGCTTTGTCTTGCTACTGGCTGACCACGACCGTCATCCTGGATCTCGTCGGTACTGCCAGCTCTTCCAACGACGAACAGGCTTTCCCATTCGGCAACACCGCGACCCCTATCATCAACACCGTCATCAAATACATCTATCTTGGATTCCTCCTCTTGCAATTCATCCTGGCTCTCGGTAACAGACCCAAAGGTTCTCGCTGGTCGTACATTGTCTCTTTCTGCTGGTTCGGTCTCGTCCAGCTCTACATTGTCGTCGACTCTTTCTACCTGGTCATTCATGCCTTTACTGACAAGAATACGAAATGGTTCGACACAGACAATGCGGAGGATTTTGTGTCTTCGTTCTTCAGCTCTACAGGACCGGGTGTCATCATCATCGCTCTAGCTGCGACGTACGGACTCTACTTTGTTGCTTCTTTCCTCTACCTGGACCCGTGGCACATGTTCACGTCTTTCTTCCAGTATTTGCTTTGCCAGAGCAGTTACATCAACATCTTGAACGTTTACGCCTTCAGCAATTGGCACGACGTTTCCTGGGGTACAAAGGGTGCTGACAAAGCAGATGCACTACCTTCTGCAGTCACAGCGAAAGCGTCCGACGGCAAAGCAGTTGTCATCGAGGAAGTTGATCTACCTCAAGCGGACATTGACAGTCAATTCGAACAGACGGTCAAGCGAGCACTAACCCCATACATTGCGCCGAAGGAAGACACTGCGAAGACATTGGAGGACTCGTACAAATCCTTCCGTACGAGGCTTGTCACGCTCTGGATCTTTTCCAACGCTGCACTGGCCGTGGCCATCACCAGTGATAATTTCGATAAGTTCGGCTTCACCGTAAGATTTTTCGGCGTATCGCAACCAGATATTGAATAATGGCTAACTTTGAAAACAGACTGGTGCCACGACACGTACAGCAGAGTTCTTCCGAGCCTTGCTCTGGGCTACTGCCGGTCTCTCGTTTGTTCGTTTTACGGGTTGTTTATGGTTCCTCTTCAAGTCAGGCTTGCTATGCTGCTTCGCCAGGAGGTAGTCTGAACCAGCCACCCACATGTCAAGTTATTCTAGTCATCCACAAAATAGCGAGTCTCAGCAAGTATCAAAATCTTGCATATTCAGGAAGGGCAAATGGATTTTGTTGCTATCTTTTCCCCCCATTTCAGGCGAATTAAGGGCGCGAACTTTTGGTCAAAATCTACCACTGGCTTGGTTCGATATATGGCCATAGAGCTTATGATATCATTGTTTCTTGTCTAGTTATTAGGCAGCGTGCATGTTCTATAGCGATACCAATACACATTTCATCTTGCTCGATTCGTTAGAGTACGGTGTGATCCCAAATTGATGTCAGCATCGATAGGAGAGCCTAAAATAACTCAATTGCTGAAGCTCCTTCTTGTACTATATCCTGTGCTAAAACTTGGTGTACCCGCTGAAGGGATGCTGCTCTCATTTTTTACATATACGAGGCTGAGACCCTGGGAATCAGCATGGTGATCCCTGCAAGGCGATGCTGCAAGTCACTTATTCTGACAGATAGCGGATATTTGTGGAGTCCGGATCTCCATTTCAGATTCCAACAAACTGCTCTGTCTGAACTATATAGACGATTCATCGTCTTCACCATGTGTTTCCGGTGCTCTGGATCATGTCTAGTTGACACCTTAGGCGAAAGCACATCGCCACGGCCTCGTACATTGCCAAGGTCGCCACCGCAACCGCACATGTGCACAGTGAGCTTTGCGCCCTCGGCCAACCCTTATCAGTTATCATCCCACACCTTTCCCCTTTCGGTCTATATCAAGACCACCATCCACCGGATCGGCCAGGAAACCCTCTTCTCCATCGGTGGTGGGTCCCTATCTATGCCCACGGCCTTCATTCTGCCTTACTATAGGCTTCTCTGCAGGTCATCAAAATCCTGGAGACTTTCATGCTAATTTCGCCAATGATGGGGCCCCCAGTCCGTGGCTTGGCTGGCTAGAGAATCTGAATTGCCTCATCTTACTTGAGTGGCTGTCGTGGACCTTCCCTGGTCTTGTGGGAATAAGGAAGTAAGGAAGGCTAATAATGAGACTTGTCGCTTCCCTTTACTCGAGCCTGTGCTGTAGTGGGACCTTGCCCAGGCTTGGAGGAAGCGATGCCGCCCTGTGGATGATTATTGAATGCAGGATCGCGGTGCCATGATCGACCCAAGCCGCCTACTAAATACAAAAGGTAGTATATGCCCCCATCAGATCTCTACCCAAGTCATCTTCTCCCCGCTCTCAATATCATGTCCGTTCGCTTGTTCCTCGCAGCTGTTCATTTGGCTGGAGTTTACTTAAGTACGCCTGTCTCGTCGTTTGTCCTCACCCCCACTGGACAAACCTTGTTCTTGGATGGCATTCCCTACTACGCTCCGCCGGATCCGGTGACCAACATTGCTTCCTTCAGCAACGTTCTACAAGCTGCAACGGAGGCGGGAGGCCTTCTACCAATCACCGTCGTTTCCGCAAACTCAACTTCATACTCGGGGAAAGACTTTGCCGCTACTGTAGCAGATTACACAGCCAGAGACGATGTCTTCTCTGCTGGCTTTCTCGAGGCTGTCTATGTACAGTATTTGACTGTCTCTCGCACTTCCGAGGGTGTGGACTTGACTTCGAGCCTTAATATTACTGGCCCCGTGGTTACTACTTATACTGCTAAAGATAATGCCATCCCGGATGGTCCATATTTCGTCTCAGCCACTGGTGCCGTATATGAAGCTTGGAGGCTCTACAGTGACACACAAGGTGCTTTCTTTGAAACTTCCATACAGAATGGAGACGGCACATATAGTGTTCTCCCTGCCAATGTTGGCGGTCAGCATCTTGCGGCTGCAGTGCCTTCCCGGCTATACTACACCGCTACAGCCGAGAAGCCTCTTGCTGGCATTCGAATCGGTGTCAAAGACATCTTCGACATTGCAGGCATGAGGACATCGAATGGAAATCGAGCTTGGTACCATTTCTATGCACCTGCAAACAAAACTGCTCTTCCAGTCCAACGTCTCATCGACGCGGGTGCAATCATCGTCGGCAAGATGGCCACCTCCCAATTCGCCAACGGTGAAACAGCGACAGCGGACTGGGTAGACTACCACGAACCATGGAACCCGCGCGGAGACGGCTACCAAGACACATCCACCTCGTCCGCCGGCCCAGGCGCTGGCACAGGTGCCTACGACTGGCTAGACATCACCGTGGGCTCCGACACAGGCGGCAGCATCCGTGGTCCCTCGGCCATGCAAGGCGTCTACGGCAATCGCCCCTCCCTCGGCCTCGTCCCTTTGACCAACGTAATGCCCATGAGTCCGGAGAGCGACACAGCAGGTTTCCTAACGCGGCACCCAGCCCTCTGGCAGACAGCCGCAGAGGTCATGTACGAAACCAACATCACAATCAGCACCACCTACCCTTCACTCGTGCGCACCGTCGACTGGCCCACCACCGTCACCACCGACGGCGACGCCCTCCTGATCAATTTTCTCTCGAACCTAACCACTTTCCTAAATGGCACCAGTAGCGATTGGAACATCACCACCGAATGGGCGACCACTCGTCCAGCCAACGCAACCGCCGACTACCAAGTCCTGCTCAACCTCACCTACCCGATCCTAATCGGCAAACACGAAGTCATCAACCTCCGCGACCCTTTCTACGCCGCGTACGGCGCTGTCCACGACGGTCGTCTCCCAGCTATAGACCCGACCCCTTTGATTCGCTGGAACTGGTCGGACACTTATCCGCTTTCTGCAATCGATGATGCGAGGGCGAACAATTCGCTGTTTGCACACTGGTTCTCGAGCACGGTGCTCGTGGCTGATGAGGAGACTTGCTCGAATAGCCTGATGTTGTATGTAGGCAGTGAGGCGACGACTGTGTACAGGAACGTGTACAGACCTGCGCCGGCTGTGCCGTATGGGTATTATAGTGAGTTCTTGCCTTCCCTCGCTTTCTCTTTCCGCCAACATCGATTGTTTACTCCGTTGGTTTCGACAGCAGATGGATGATGGTGAGAGCTGACAAGGTCTCGCAGCCGGCAATATCTCCCCTTATTGGGGTGGCCCGGACTACGTCCTCCCGCTGGGCGTGGCGTCCTATTTCAGCAGCATAACAAACCATACCGAATACCTCCCCGTCACGGTGGACATCATGGCTGCCAAGGGTTGCGACGGTATGCTCTTCGGGCTTGTGCAGGACCTGGTTGCCGTGGGCATCATCGGCACGCCTGAGGCTGGGTATAGTGGGACTACTGGGGGTGAGATTCTGTTCAGACGTGAGTATAGTATGTAGAGCGGATAATACATGTGTGGTTGCTGTGTTGACTGATGATCACCGAACTAGGTTGGTAGAGGAGAGATTCAGTGTGTATAGCATGTACATAGGTCGTATTTCAAGAGACTAACATCGAGTTTGATAGCAACGTGACATGGTTAGGAAGGCAAGCAGAGAGCGTCACGTGTCCCACTCTTCACATGCGAAAGACGAGAGGCAGCTAAATTTTGTGTGGGGTCCTCCAAGAAGAGAGCCGCCCATTTGTAGCACATTATATTTTATACGATATTCCATTACAGCCCTAAAACCCAAAACCATAAATAAGACAGAAAAAGAGTGATTGCTTGTTTACGAAGCAATATCCTGAATGTGTATAAATACTAAAAGATGTCAGTAACTCCAGGGTTGTTGGTGAACTCAAATGAACCAGACTCTACTCAGAGCCGACGTAGTCAGGAAGAAGGACGCGCAAGACACCCTCGCTCGGATGAGGGGCAGGGCCTGAAACTATAAGGCGTTCGGCACGCGGAAGCTGCAGGGCCTTCTCCCAAGCCCAGAGAGGGTTGCGATGGACGAACTCTGCCATGGTGGCAGGTGGTGGTCCTTGGCCTTCCAACCTGATGTGAGCAATAGGGTTTTCCTCCGTAACTGGCACGAGTGTAGGCGCCAGCACAGTCTTCTGTCCGGACCGCAACATTTCAAAGTGCCAAAGCTCCTGGTGAGCCGCCTGGCCTGGTATAGTCGTTCTTAATGGAGTAGTCTTGAACAAGTCGTCAAGGGCGCATTCATTCGCGCTGAGGCTGAGGATGGTATGCTTGATGACGATGTCCCAGGCACCACTGGCGGTGAAATCGTCCCAAGGCAAGTCGGGAAGGCCGGGGCCGTTGGCGTAGACGCTAGGGACAAGACCACTGAGACGATTGAGACGGTAATTGGCAGCCCCTTCCCGAAGCCCATACCAGGGCATTTCGTGGCTATGTCTGTGGTGGATGATGCTGACCATAGTGTTGAGGCTATCATCAATGAGCTTCCTCTTTGCAGGTTCCAACGATCCAAGATAGTTGTAGCGTGCTTGAAGCTGGTTAGGAGTTTGGAAATTGCTAGATTCAGTCAGAAAGCGAAAGAGGGGAAGGAGGTTCAATTGAGGGAAGTTGCGGAAGTTAACGCGAGCAGGATCGTTTTCAGACAGTTCCCAAAGTGTGAACATGATATGTTTCTCTTCGGTGTGCACCTCGCAGAGATAGTGCAGCCACCAAAAATCCAACGGGACATCTATTCCACCCACGGGCATATTGATCACTGAGTAGTGGAAAGCAATGTGGCCGCGGATACTCCTCTCGTTGGCGAATCGGTTATTCCAGGAACCACAAGCCTGTCTGAATTGGGCGACGGTACAATCATGGAAGAGTTCAGCGAAGCAGTAAGTTCTCGAGAAAGTGGACATTGCATCACCGCCGTAAAAGTAGCGGATCAGGTTCGCAATCGTGACGCCATATCGATTGTTCTTGATCGATTGCGGACCATTGCCGAAGCAAAGACCCTTGAGGTAGAAAGGGCTGTACACGTATACAGGATCCAAGTGTCGTAAAAACACTTCTTGCTGAAGCTCTGTTGGAAGCCGCCTAAGGATGGGCTGTGGGTCCTGCGGCTGCTGATCAGCGGACATGACTTTGATAGTGGTATGATTGACTTGGTTGTAGCAAAGTCAAACGGAAGTGCTTGAGATGAGGAAGAGAAGAACATGGTCTGAGACGGCTACTAGAGGTAAAAGTCATAGAAGTTCTTTGATTCAGTCTCTTTATGTCGGGGGGAATCGAAATCGGTGCAGCTGTTCTTAGAGGACAGAGTCTTCTTTGTGATTGACGACCCAAAGCGGAACGTGAAGGAGTCAAATAAATGTAATACCATCTATTAGTTTGTCCTCTTGGAACGATCATGATAGCTAGTGGCTTTGTGCTCTCTTCAACAGCCATGGCGATAAAATGGCGCATTTGGTATTCGCACAGGGTGTGGAAGCTATAATCTGCTCTAAATGCCGAGCCTAATTCATGTTCGTGATGCCGCTTCCATACCGTGGTCTGGTTCCAGGCATCCACATTGATAAGGTGGCTTTCTTCTTGACAGTGGCCATGTTTTAGCTTCATGTGGCGATAATCGTGTTCTAAGTGTCGAGTTTCGTGGAGGACTCGGATTGTCGGAGATTTTCAGGTCACAATTCAGCCAGACGAGGAAAGGGCCATATCCACGATCAGTTTCCCTCTTTCACCACCCAGAAAGCCAGCACCCTCTTCTCCTTCGCTCGTTTCAATATCAAGTGAAGCATCATAAGCCCGCCTAACCATGTCCTCGTCAACGCGCACTCCGTTCTCAGTGAGAGCGCGCACACATCCAGCAACTCTTGCAATCTCCCTCCTGGTCTCAGGACCAATGTCGTCGTTCTGACTCGAGTACATGCTGGCCGAGACTTGGTCTTCAATGCGAGTGATGGCAACGTTCGTCTTGTCCTTTTCTACTTCGATGTGCTTTGAGATCCAGATGTATCCGTTGACGCCCAGAATGACATCCACTTCTCCTCCTCTGCCAGCCGTCTGAATAGTGAAGATCTGGCGCTTGGAGCGGACCACTCCGCCACCGCCACCAGTGCCAGAGACAGCCATGAAGTAGCCATTACGCAGCTTGCCATATCGCAGACTTCTGGTGTGTAAACTCGCAGATCCATCTTGAAACAGCGATTGGACTTCAGCAACAACCAATTCCCCCTCTTCGAAAAAGGTCCTGATGTTTAACTCGTCCACACTCGTTCTCTTCCTTAGGATACCGCCGGGCAAATTGATTGAGCTGAGCAGTAAAGAAGCCGACAGGGCACCAGCAACATCGACTTTCCACCGTCTGCTCTGGACCTCCACAATCCTTCCAATGACAAGATCACCAATTTCAGGCGTGTATCGGGCGCGTAATGGGACAACAGAGAGGAGTTTGTTCGTCTTTTGGAGGGTGCCCGCTAACGTTGATCTGATGACTGGGGCGAGCTCTGCGTCGTTTGCCGTCGAGGCGAATGTACCGTGGCCGCGCATCCATTGCGGATCAGAGGTAATGATCTCGCCGGGAGTGATTATTGTTCTTTGTCTCTTGGAAGGTCTACTGAGGCTTTCGTCGTCCAGGTCCATCTCCTCGTCTTCGGACTCGTGTCGTTGAAGCACATTTGAGGCAGGCGCCGGCACGGGGGCGAGGATCTGGATTGGCATGTTGTCGATGAGTGGTGAAGAGAAGCAAAAGTGTCGTATCTCAGTGTGACAATTGGGCACCTTTAAGTGTCCATCTTCACAAAAGTTGAAGGTCAAGAATTGTGATGCAATATTAATCTGAAATCTGGGGTTGCGACTCTTTCCTCTTTCGGAAACAGCTCTCTGATCCTCCCTAATTCGACACTTTCTCAATAAGCCACACGCATTATCGGTCTTGTTTCTCTCTTGATGATCAATTGAAGTAGAGCAGTCTCGGAAAGTTTTTGCGTGACATTCATTCGTACAGGTATATGATTATATATGGTATCATCAAAGAAAATCGTGTCTTATCCAAATTCTGCCACCCAACGTGTCCGATCCACCACATCTTGATCTGAATCCGATCACCCTCCATACTGTAACACATTAAGAACAAAATTCGTCGCTCATCTCATGTTGCCGTGCCGAGAGTGCGCTCCTCATCACTATCCTCGAAACTGAACCGGTTGTGGCTGTGGTCCGTACTCGGGCGCCGTCTTCCTTGGACAACGCCGCGTACGACCACTTCCTCAGGCTGCACCGTCCGCCGATTCTGTTGCTCAGCACCAGACACGGCTTGCGTCTCCTCACTCGAATGGGGATCCACGCCATTGATCGCTTGTTCTCTCCGCCTCATCATGTCTTTCTCCGTAATCTGCCTCCCGTCCACCTGGCTGACTTCAGGCATATCACCTGGCATTTCGAATACCTGAGCACCACCGGCCTCACTGAACTCTCCAGGAGACAGAGGGCTGACCACTGAAGTCGTTTGAGTCGAGTTGCTTATGTGGCTTCCATATCCTCCCAGTGTCGGAGATTCTAGCTCTGTATTGGGCGTTCCTGGCGGTTGAAGGGATGATTCTGGTGCCTTTGGATTCGACCCTTCCAGCTCCGCTTTTGGAAATACGCGCGTTCCTTGCTCGTTAAGCGCTGTTTGGGAGGTGTTTGCCGTCGAACCTTCCGAGGATGAACGGGCTCCTTTACCTTCAACAGCAGCTCTGGCCCGGTATTTACGCTTGCAGCAGAAGTAGACAATCACAGCCACAGCTGCAACGCCAACCACCGCACCGGCCACAATGCCGCCTATCGCTCCACCGCTGAGAGCTGATGAGGATCTGCTGCTGGTTCCACTATCTGTTGCGTTCGATCCAGCACCGCTATATTGTGTATTTTCAGCCGAAGTAGCCGGGAATATCGGTACCAGGTTCGACTCTGCGTTTTGCACCCAGGTGCATTGCGATACATTGAACTTTGATCTCTCGTAGTCCACTG
Organism: Dothideomycetes sp. NU200; assembly: GCA_027943355.1. Classification (NCBI taxonomy): domain Eukaryota; kingdom Fungi; phylum Ascomycota; class Dothideomycetes; species Dothideomycetes sp. NU200. The sequence goes on along the minus strand of BSCJ01000011.1, from coordinate 754,538 downwards.
TCACATATGCTTCTTGCATGAACGTTCGCCCGAGCGTGTACTGCGTGTCGTTCTGCGCGCGGCGGAGTGGAAAGTAAGTCGTACTATCCGACAGACCTTGATATGGAGGCAGTGCGGTCAAATCAAAGGCGGAGTAAGGAAGTGTGATTGTTGTTGTTGGGCCACCCGAGGTCGCCTGCGCGAGTGTAAATGTGATATTCGCGCCCCGTTCCAAGAGCTCGGTGTGCAATGTAGAGTTGACCAAATAGAGTTCAGTGTTATTGTCGTATACAAGACCAAATTCGTCTTCGAACTTCTGACATGCTTCGATAGGTAACCAGATTTGAGGGACGGTGGTGTCGACGAGAGCGTAGATGGGTGTCGGGAGGAGATCAACCTCGCTGGAAGAGTTTTGTTGACCTGTTGTAGTGATCGATTGGATCCCCACGACAGTATCGCGCTCATTATCAAAAGCAAACCCGAACTCTACCGGGCTCTCCTCGAACCTCGAGCTGTCATAGCCACCCAGAGTAAGCGAGCCAAGGACTCCAGTAAACCCTATAGAGGACGTGAGCTAGCAAAGATATAGTATTCCAGGGTAACCTACGATAAGGCGCTCCTGCGGTGTATCCAAACGAGACACTGGGTATCAACTTTTGCTCCTTCAATTGTGTCATATAACTAGGCGAGGAATTGTCGAACGTTGACCAATTTGTCGGTTTTGGATTCAGTCCAAATAGGCCCAAATAGAAGTCATATACGGCGGTTGCACCAACAGTGGTATTTTTCAGCGTCGGTCCTCCTTCTCCTAATCCTCCAAGGCTGACGGCATCCCAGCCATACTGGGCATTCCCGACATATCCAAGATTCTGTTCAATCGATGTCACATATACTTTGAGCTCTTCAAATGTTGTTGATTCGTTGTAGTTGAACAAGCCGCCTCTGGCAGAGGAACAAGCGTCCAGATTGGTCGCGTATGTACATCCTTGCGGTGCAACGACCAGTGTTTGGTATGACATCCATGACGGGAAGACTCGCACTGTCTGCGCAGGTGTGCCAACCCGTAGCGTAAAGGATGACCACGAGCCGTCAATACCGTCCCAATTCTGATCTGGATTGAAGCCAATGGGCGCAGGTATAGTAGTCGCCCGGGGCGCGAGGACACCAGCGGATACTGATATGACTTTGACAAGACCTAAGAGGACGAGCCAGTACTGAATGGCTCTACAGGCGAACGAGGACATTCTGACGGGCTCCTAAACCCTCCGTAGAGGTAGAAGGATAGAAAAACTTATAAATGAAGTTGCATCCGTGGTCTTCGTAGGCAAAGGTCCTCCCACATGCCAAACACACAGGAAACGAGCATCCGCATGGGCAGGAAACCGAAGACACATCCAGCGCCCTCGTGTGAGATCTACCTAACCCCATCAGCCCCAACGTGCTTGGGTAGCATGCAGGATCCGCCGTTTCGTCGGGACGGTTCCACCGGCAGGGTCACACCCGACACTTTGGGCTTGCCGGGCTTGGAGCAGCACGTTTTCTAATGCCACCCGTGGCACCATTCCTCTAGTGGTAAAGCTTGTGGTTGCGGGGCTCCATTATACGGAATGTGCCAAGTTTAGCACTACCCATCACATCGAGAAGACAGGGCCATGCTGCTTGAATATTAATCACGGGCTTCGGAACGCAAGTAACTCAGATCTTGAGGGGATGCCAGATCTATGCACTGCGCGTCCATAACAGCTTGTGGCCCCTACCGAAGCCAAAGGATAAAAAGCCGCAGCGGCACAAATCAAGAAGTTTATAGGACCTCAAAGGAACTTCGGAGTAGGCTGACTTTCTTGGCAGGTCGCATGTTGCCTCTTCACTTCCTTGCAGGTACGAATGTACCATTGTCGTTCGTGACATGTTCGCTACCGTCTTTTCTTTTCGCAGATACTACCCAGATTTCATAGACTGAAGCCATTCAAGTTTCTCTGCATCTCGCTTGACACTGCAGATTAAATTGAGACTCATAGCAGGCAGGGCAAGATCTTAGACTTGGCACAGGAGTGCGCTAAAATACTGCTTGACAGGGGATGTTCATGCATTGCCGATCATAAGACGCGCTTACAAGACACGAGCCAAAAGCTATGAACGATCGCGCAATTGCCAGAGGATGTATGCCGAGAGCCTCGCGAGCAGACGTGTCCACGGATCCTGAGCACATGTGTTCGAAATCGTGATCATGTCTACAAGAGAGCTAGTGATGGGTTCACCCTTGATGGTGGCGGTGGTGTTGATACGTACATAAGCATATCAAGGCCAGATGGGCAGCCTGATGCAGCGGTCGTGGTCATCGAGCGCAGGGACAGGCTCATTCACGACAGGTTGGTCATAGAGTGGCCATAAGCGTTGCAACGAAAGAGGAAAAGAGACGGCGATTGGAGGCCTCGTAGAAACGCCAGCTGCACAACTCATGCATGTTGCCTGTATTATAGTGTTGTACCGCCTCGATCAAGGGACACGATCTCCATGTCTATCCTGAGCACCGGGACAGGACCTGCCTTCAATTTGACTGTCGTACTGCCGCGTTTTGGAACTATGCTGCGAGAGTTCTCGCGTGATCCGCGACCAGCATATTCGAAGCCCGAATACGGAGGCACGGGAGGTCTGCTCTAGAACGGGACACGTGGGCCTGATTGAAGTGAGAGTCCAGTCAACGGATTCTCCGAACCCTGTACAGAGGCGCACATGCATGTAACATGGGCGGGCGACTTTTTTACTCCACCACCTCACCTTTCCTCGGAGGTTGATCTTGGCATAAGCCCAAGCCACCGTGATGATGATTCCTCCTGGTAATTGACTTATACAGTTTCTTCTCAGCCTTTCAGGCTCGACGTTCTATATCACTTTCGCTTTGTGTTGTCATTGCTCTAAGATGTTACAAAACTCACTTTCGTTTACTGCATATACGATTGTTCTGGAAATATCGCCATGATCGTGCACTTCAAAATCGCTTCGGCGTTCTAACGACAGTATAATGACATCCCTACCCGTTTTGGCAGCCGTTGCTCTACTGGTGTCGTTGAGCTCATGCGCTGTCTTGGACCAGAGACAGGTATTCAGTTGGAATGCTTCGTCAACGATATCGTCAACAACGACTGCACCTCTGGCGACTTCAATTTATGGATCGGCCAATTCTTCCAGCGCGTTTAACGTGACATATTCTGCCACAAATGTGATATCAACATACTCACCAGGCTTGGCTAGCTCTACTCAATCGACGAGCGAGTCGAGTCTGTCCACGGATAATGGGTTGACTTTTACTGGGCCAGGCTCGTCGGTGAGCTCCCAGGTACCGAGCCCTGCTTTCAGTAACACAACCCTACCAGGTTGCTCCTACCTTACGCCTACTACTATACCAGGATCTGGTTCAGGGAAATATGGTCCCCCCACTTCCTCCTCCACAACGACAACTTCTCCTGACTCGTTGTCATCACCCCAGGCCCTGCCAGAGACATCAACATACAGTGCCCCAGCAGGACCAAGTAATGGTACAACGATATTGACATTACCTTCTGTGCACAGCTCCACATCCCTGTTGTACATCACTGCCACATCGGGTACCGATTCATCACTAAATTCCACCGATGTCACGTCGTCTTCGGAGGTTTCAACATCTGCCAACTCGACTTTAGAGGCGGATAGTTCAGGCTCTGGTACAATAACTTTATGCTCAACTACCACCACCTCGTCTGGTTCATTCTCCCTGTGCAATTCTACATCCAGCACTATCGCTGGCTCCAACGGTACCAGCCTTTTGGTGAGCGCTAACGGTCCTGTGTCCAGTGGTACTGGTCCTGTATCAGGGTTAGGTCCTTCGACTTCCGTCAACACATCGTCTGCTCCTTCACCCAATCACACCCAACTATATGCCAATTCAGCCAGTGGTATTTCACCAACAGGGACTGGTGAACTTCCTCCCCCAGCAGGGTACAACGTAAGTGGCACCGTTGGAGCTTCAGGTGGAAGGCCTTATGGCACTGCTCCGCCGATTGGAACTGCCCCCTACGGAGCACGCCCATCTGGACCGCCAGCATCTAATATTTCTTCGAACGCCACATTTTGTGGAGGTACGACCATTAACATACCTGATGCCACTCTCAATTGGTGGTACACCACGGACTTTGACTTTGCTGCTGCCACAATCTCAGCCCAATTCAACAATAATGATTCCTACACCGGGTGGACACTGATCCCGGCATCTACCACATTCAACGTCACCTCTGCACTTGCGGCACCAACCTACAGCACTACCATCGTCTACAACACATATCTCAATGAGTCTGTCGAATACTACTACGGCTACACGACCACGACACCGGATTATGCTAGTACAGCTATCATCACGCAAACGGCAACGAAGCCCTTGAATACTTCGACTGGATCCGTCCTCCCATCAGACATCATAATAACACCTGCCCCAGCAAGCACGGTTCTACCTGGTGCATCATCTGTTGCAGTTACCGCGCTGACGAACACCCCTTTCGTCTACTTCTCTGAGTTTGCTGTTGACGTGGAAAAGCCCACAAAGGCAGTGAACGGATCACTTGTATGCGCAACATCACGCAAGATTCACACCCTTCCATCTGTATATGCCCTCTATTATGATCAGGAAGATCCAGAGGGCCAGGATGAAGTAGTCGGGGACTTGCCGGATGCTTTCACCAAAGAATTGGCGGCATTGAATCTACCCCTTGCACAAGTCAGTCTTGGCACCTATGTGGCAGAACCAACACTACTTGTTGTCGTTGAGAAGGTCTATGTGGCCCAAGCAGTCCTTGCCGTCTCCACAGAAGTATCTGGAGGAAGCACCTTGATTCTACCATCGCCGAAGATATCAGCGGCAAGTTTGCTCACCTACACTCCTCAAGTTGCCTCGTCTCAAGCATCGCTCCTTTTGCCTACCCCCACTACCGGAATTTACGTCGGTCCTACAGGTGTCGCGTTCATCGCACACACCGAAGTTGCCCAGAGCTCGCTCGATCTACCTAGTTCACCTATCACACAAGTGACTGGATCAGTGAGCAATCCCACATTAATTCCGTTCACGGCTGTGGCTGGCAACGTTCAGACAACATTCTTGGCACCAGCCAATGATGCTGGTTCTATAACGACCACAGTACGTGGAAGCATTGTTGTTACCGCACAAGCAGCTACAGCGACGGGTGCCAGCCCACCACCTCCTTCGCCACAGGGACAACAGACCGGTACGGCTGTCGGAGCGCAACTTCCAACTTCCACTGATACTGCCAACATCGGTGGACTTGGTGGTATAGTCTCGGCGATACAGTCTGGAGCTGCCGCGCAGGGTTCTAGTGGTGCGTCAAGTGGCAGTGGCTCAAACAGTGGATCTGGGAGCAGCGGAGGTTCAGGCTCGAGTAGTGGCGGGTCACCATCCGGATCTAGTAGTGGGAGCTCTGGCTCTGGCTCTGGTAGCGGAAGTGGAAGCACAGGATCGAGCACAGGTGGAAATGGCAATGTTGGTGGATCTTCAGGAGGAACTGGGACCGGGACTGGGACCAATAATAATCCTGCACCTGCCCAGAGTCCAGACTTGAGTTACCTGTTCTCTGCCATTGGTCAGGCTGGATCGGCCAGTGCAGTGCCGCAGGCAACTGCAGGCTCAGGCGGCTCATCTAGCAACCCTGGGTCTGGCGGTTCTAGCTCTGGTGGAGAGATATCAAATGGCCAATCTGGCTCGGGCAGCAATACCGGAAGTTCAGGGTCTTCGGGCAGTGTCGCCATACCAATTCTTGTCGCAGTAGGGGGGACCACAACCAGCATCGGTCCTTCTTCAGACGCTGTTTTCGGCTCCCAAACTCTTGTTCCCGGAGGTCCTGCGATCACCATTTCAGGGACACCTGTATCTTTGGGTCCAAGCGCGGTGGTTATCGGCACAGAAACTCACAGCTTTGCCGCTTCGCAAATCCAGCCTCCTGGACCAATAGCCTCGTCTGGCCTCGGTGGTTCAGGTTCTGGTTCTGGTGTACCCACAAAGATCACAATCGGAGGTTCGACTATCACTCAGGCTCCGGCACCTTTCTTTGTAGTTGGTGGGCAGACCGTGCTTCCAGGGCAGACCATCACAGTGAACAACAAGGCGGTATCAGTAGGCGCAGGAGGTGTCCTTGTGGTTGATGGAACGTCTATCTCGATAGCAGTACCCGGCTCGCCCATGACTCTGACTACAGCAGACGAGACTGTAGTGATTGGTGCCACTCCGGCATTCGTTCTTGGTGGCAGCAAGACACTTGTAGCTGGAGGACCTGCAATCACCTTTGACGGGTCACAGCTATCACTGGCCCCATCAGCCTCGGCGCTGATCATTGATGGCTCTGTGACCTCCCACCTGCTATCTGCAGCAACAGCTGTCCCATTGGCATTGACAGTAGGGTCCGACACATTCACTGCAAACGCTGCAACGCAATTCTTGATAGCCTCTGGCACAGTCCTAACCCCTGGTGGGCAAGTCATTGTCGGTGGTGCTACCGTCAGCCTAGGGTCTGGTGGGGCCGCTGCTGTGGTCAATGGTGTGACGCAGACTTTGTCTCCGCCCATAATTACGCCAGCTCCCCGCTTGACTTTTGATGGTTCGGTGTTCGAAGCCAATCTGGGATCAACATTCGATATAGATGGACAACAGCTGACGCCTGGAGGCGTCGTGATTGTAGACGGAAGTACGATATCTCTGGCCAGCGATGCTTCTTCCGCTGTCATCGACGGGGTCACAGAGACCTTCGAGGCCGTTCAAAGGACAACCACACCGACATCTTTGGCAGTGTTGAATGTGAACGGCAATGCAGTCACGGCAGATAGTGCTTCTGCATTCGTCATAAGCGGATCTACTCTTACGCCGGGTGGTATCATCACCATTGGATCTGGGAACCTCGCCACTACTATATCCCTTGATCCCTATGGCGCTGGAGTAGTGGTCGTCAACGGCGTAACATCAACAATATCGGCAGGACCATCCCCCACTGGATTATATCCACCATTGACCATAGATGGTCAAGTCTATTCTGCAGATGGCTCAGGTGATTTTGTTATAGCAGGACAAACACTCATTCCCGGTGGCAGCGCCATAACATTCAGCACGAATGGTCACAAAGAAACGGTATCCCTCAACACCGGAGGTAGTTCTCTGCTCATCAATGGCGTAACCTCCACGATACCCTCAGCAGGTTCTGCCACCACACCAGGACCGCTTACAATAGACGGACAAGTTTACACCGCAATCACTGGCACAAATGGCCCATCATACATAATATCTGGCCAAACGCTAACAGAGGGGGGCATCGTAACCTTCACCGACAAATCTGGCCACACCGAAACCGTCTCTCTCTCACCTGACGGCTCCGACGTAGTCATCAACGGCGTAACCTCCACCATTTCCCCCGTATCTACCATAACCGCCGCCCCAGAAATTACCGTCGACGGCCAGATCATAACTCCTCTCACCAACGGCGGTGGTAGTGAGCCTACGTACCTAGTCTCAGGCAAACTCCTCACCCCCGGCAACTCAGTCGTTTTCAATGGCCCCAATGGACTAGAAACCGTCTCCCTCTCCCCTGATGGCCGCACTCTATTCGAGTCCGTCTCAGGCGCCTCCACAGTCTCCACCCTCCCTACTGCCTTTGCTACAGCCCAGACCGCCGCGCCACTCATCACTATCGGGTCTGACACATTCACTGCGCTCCCTGGTCCAGGACCCAGCTACAGGCTTCCGGACGGCCAGACACTGTATCCTGGAGGGCCAGGACTGACTGAGGTTATCTCAGGCAGCACATTCATCGTTACCCTCAGCGCAGGTGCGACCGTCCTGGTAGTGGAAGACGTAGGACCGAATGGTGTGGTCACTAGTACAGAGTATGAGACGCTCTTCCCTGCTACACTTACTGGTGGACGAGGCGGTGGGACAGCCACACGTACCACAAACGTAGGAGGCACGGGTATTACATCAACTGGAGTCGCAGGCGGCGCAGTGGCTACGCAGACGGGCGACCCAGCTAGTCTGCAAGGCTCTGCGGCGTCGTTGCTATCAGGTCATCATATCGGGACATCACTCGCTGTAGGCGCTGCAGTGGTGGCCGCGTTTGCTCTTCTGCTCTAAGAAGGCATATTTTCAGCGGCAGACATCTTTCTTACTGTCCTTCCCCTCTCTTTGGGCAGACGAAAAAGAGGGCAGCAATTTGCATGCACGAAGAAACAGGATTTAGCGCAAGCAGGGACTTTTTCAGCGGGCGGAAAAGGAAGGTAAAATTGGTTTTGTGCAATTGGCATTGTCGTTTTTGTGATTTTAGCGTCGTTGGTCATTTGATTTTTTTTAACGCTATCATCACGACTATCTCTATGACTTTATTTCTTGAACGGTACCAGAACGAAAAAAAGCGGAGGAGGTCATCTTTGAGCACATCTATTGGGAGGAAACTTCGACTTACAATCTTTAATACTGCGCTGGCTCGGGGAATGGACAACAGCCGGAAGGGGAGGGCGGGCGGTTTCATTCATTCTATCATCTTCTTCTTCTTCTATATAGTCGTCTCTAGCTAGCTGGCTCCCATAGCTTAGGTGTTGAAATTTATTCTTCAGCAGACTAGTGCTCTGTAATGAGGGAATGAGGCGAGATCGGCAATATAGTTCGTTGTCTAATGATCATCTTGTTACCTCACTTCTTGCTTATATTTGGAATCGGCGTGCACTGCGCTGATGTAGTCACCTCGGGCATCTGCCGTACTTCTTGGATGACTGAGTAGTGGCAGGGGACATGCTGCTCGTTAGAGTGACAAGGACATCGCTTGGATTCATTGGACGTAGGCAGGGTGAGTGCGTTTCAGTAGGGGCGGGCACGTACAAGACGAGACGAGCGCAGTGGACAAGCGCAAGAAAGCATGCACACAGAAACGGCGATGATAGCTGTAAAGAACGTTTGAGTAAAAAGTCATTCTTTTGTTTCTTATGCCTACACCATTCCACCCCAATCTCCATACCTTCTGCAGCCGACCAGACAACTTTCATTCTGACATGATCCCACGGCCCACCAGTAGGAGGGCCAGCACAACCAACGGCCGTAGATACAAAGAACTTTTACGCATTTGATGTGCATGGAGAATTGACAGCCCTCGTGGGGGACGATAATATGAGGGAAAACTGGTCGTAACTGATTTTTTCCTTTATTTGATTCGTGGTCATGGCATAGTCATCTCGACAAAGCACGAAACACATTCATGCTGGTCTCTCCAGAAAGTACTGCTGGCTTACACACCATTCAGCCACACAACCAGCCAACCACGCAAACCACCCCGGAAGTGAATGAGGTATGCTTGGCTGACAACACAACGACCAAAACGAGTAAGGCATTTAGCCTTGCTGTCTTCTTCTCTTGCCGACCTGGGCAGAGAAACCAGTCTTGATGGCAGTGACGGAACGGCGGGAGCCGCACGAGTTGCAGGTGACGAAGTAGAGTCTGTTTTCTCCCTTGTTGAGCTCGGTATCAGGGGAGCGGCAAGTCTTGCAGGTGACATATTCGACTGAGGTTAAAGGTTAGTATTTGGGGAGATTTGAAGGATATGAGAATAAAAACATACCGATATATCTTCTCAAGACGTTCTCGATCTGCTTTTGTTGGAAACGACCCTTGATAACCAGACGTCTGCTTCCGTCAACGGAACCCGAAGTACCCAATTCAGCAAACAAGAATTGAGTGACGTGCTCGTCGGTTCTCTTCATGCGCTTGCAGATCTCGGCAATGTTTGCGAAAATGGTCTTCTTGTTGCCTTCACGCAGGCATTGCGGAGGAGGAATCTTGTAGCTCTTGCCGCCGCTGGATGCAGCATCGGGGTTGTGCACGTGGAGCTGGCTGAAGAAGCGAGTGAGTAACAGAGGGTACTCGATGGGGACGGTCTCGCTGTGTTGCCAGATGCCAGTGCCCTTGTCCATGTCGCCGTCCTGGGATTGCTTGGTTGGTGCAGGAGTGTCGGCAACGGCATCGTCTGCATCGTTGGCCTCTGTGGCACCAGCTTCGGCGAGCTTGGCCTCGAAGTCGTCGGCGTCGGTGGTCTTGACCTTCTTCTTCTTTTTCTTCTTGAGGGCTGAAGGGTCGAATTCACCGTCGGCAGCAGGAGTCTCCTCTTCGGCGCCTTCCTTTTTCTTGCTGGACGACTTCTTCTTCTTCTTGGCCAAGCCCTCGAACATGGCGTTCATCTCATCGACATCCTTGTCTTGTGTCTCTACTTTGTCACGTGTCAGTCTGGTTTGGTCGTTTTCATGCCAGGCCTCTCTTTTTATAGATATTGGGTGGCGCAGGGCGTGTTAAGACGATGGAGGGGTTACCTTCTCCGTGAGAGTGAGACTCAGCAGAGTCCTTCTCGCCGTGGTTGCCGCTCATCTCGGTGACGTTGCCGTTGCTGTCGACGATAGTGGTGCCTTCAGAGAAAGCGACCGACTTTCGCTGCTTGCGCTCTGGCGCTGGAGATTCCTAGAGGTGGAGCCGAATTAGATTATCTTTCACGTAATAAGGCAAAGGATGATGCTTGGGTGGCATAAAAGAGAGGTCATTCTCCTTTCAACTGCACAAGACCTGCACCAGCTCTGCACCGGGAAAGAAACACAAAAATTCAACTTACACTGTCCGACATGTTGTGTGTATCCAGAAAGTGGAGTGTCTTCAGACGTGTCGATGGGCTATCGTGTTGCCTTTACCCTCAAATTCCCGCCCGCCATAATTGAGTCACTCACTGACGTCCGAATGGGGAAGGGATGGCGGAAGTTGCCGTCTCCTCCATCCCCGGCCAAGGCAGCTTGCAGTTGCAATGAACACATGACATAGCGAGTGCAATTGCGTGTTTACTGCCAGTTTCCATCTCTCTTCGTAGCTCTTTCTACGTGTGTGCTTGTGTTTCATCTCTCTATCTTCTCATATCCTCATAAACATGTCCGATCAAAGCTACCAGAATATCCCCTCAAACCCCATCAGCAATGCCTCTGATGATCCAGACGACCTCGATTCTCTACCGTCCACTTCAGCCAGCACCACATCCGTCAGTCCATCCGAGGAATACTACGCCAATGAAGCAGAGCGAGAATGGAGAGAATCATTGCAACAACTTGAGCTCATCCTTACCATGGTCTTGATGCCATATCTTGGCAAATACTTTGGCCGCAAGTGTGCTTATTGGGGTATGTGTCTCTTGCTTCCTCTCCTTCTTGCCATTGATCTCTGGCTTGGGCTAGCTCATTCGACCAGAATAACAATATGCTAATATCTGCTGTTCCAGGATGGGCGAAATTCATGGAGTGGAAATACCCTGTCAGCATTGAAATCACAAATTCACGTCTCTTCAAGGCTGCGGGTGCCGTCGAGGCTGCTGCCAGTCTATGAGATATATGATACGACGCTTGACGAATGAAAACACTGCTCGAACATGCTGCCATGTGGACATCTTACTTCACACGGTCTTAGGTGGTACATCAGTCCCAACATGGTCTGGTGTATACGGGCTTTCCCACGACCGTACACGCCTATAATCAATCCACCACTAGACAGCTAAAAGAAGATCGAGGCAGCTTCAAAGGCATTGACCAGCCTCTTCTCCGCTATATTTCCAACATTTCAAGAGAAGCAGCGCTTCCACAACAGGACGACAGGAGCACGTCCTTTACGACAGGCCCGGTGGTGTTGGGAAAGAGGAAGAGGACTATGCCCAAGCCCGAGTTCAGCAGCAGGCAATGGTATGCATGGAGATCAGGTCACAGCAATACAAGACTTGAAGGACCCTGTTGTCCTCCTCTGCCTGTGGAGGAGACAGCTCGTGCCCTCTTCTCTCCCTTCTCGGCTTCCCCTCTGTCCGTGTTCTTGTAGTGGCATGGGCGCATACCGCCAAGAGACGGACCATTACATCTTCCTCAACGATCAGACAGGCGCAAGAAGCCGGAGGAGATCTGTTCTAGATGAACAAAAAGCCGCCACATAGACCGAAGCCCAGCAAGCCATCCAGATCACAGAACTCAGATGATGATGATACAGAACCTCAAGCCTTTGAAGGCATATACGGCTTTCTACAACTCCAAGCTGTGAATACCATCGCAAAGTACAGAGTAGACATGTAGTAAATAAAAATCTCAGTCAGATTTGCTAGATGCTACCAATAAAGCCCCATGCTCATACTTAACAAGCTTCTGGTCTCTATGTACCATGTATAAATCTTTTCGAGAAGAGAGTAGCCAGCAAGAAGAACAACCTGTCTAGTCATTGCCGAACTCGCTTTTGTAGTTGTCTTTTGCCGTAACCAACAAATTTGCAACCTCTTCGTAACATTCTCATCATCATGTGTATCGTAACCCGCTCAAACGCTAACAAAGGCACACCAACCGAGTCTCCCAGAAGAGAGATCTCGTCAACAAGCAGCCTAAACACAAGACACCAGTCTTCCAGCATTCAGACCGCGTCTCAGTTCTCCACCAGCACCTCTCCTCTTCTCGCTCCCTTGAGTCGTTATCGTTGGCGACGACGACGAGGTCAAGAGCGCCTTGAGTAGCTCACCCGTCAAGGCTGTGGCTAGGCCAACAAAGTACCCAGATTGCAACACTGCTGCCGCTGTCGCCGCGGTCTGCATGTCCCACGCACCGACTGCGCTTCCTCCTGTCGCTGCTGCCAATTGCTGCTGTCGCTGGGCTGGCACGAGTTGTGCGAGCTGGGCATTTGCATTGTTGGCTGCGGCTCCAGGGGAGATGGCGGTCGCGAACAGACTGCCTGCGACGAGGCTGGCTTTGCCGTGGCGGGCCCGTACTCCCGATGGTAGTGGAGGGTAAGGGCGGTTGTCATCGACATGAGTCTGTGTGTGCGTGGGCGTGTTGTCGTTGTTGGGCACCTGTTGTTGTTGGCGCTTTCCAGGGTCCCTATATACGGGATTGTGGTGGGCGAGCGGCGTGTCGCTGTGATGGGCTGATGGGTTCGCTGCACCCGATGATCCTGGAGCGGAGGGCGCGATTGCCGATGCGCTGGCAGTGTGTAGGCTGCGTTGCGGGTCCTGGCCTGCCCTGCCTAGCTTCGAGTGCGCGCTATCGGCAGCACTCGCGCCAGGTGTCGACATGGGCGATGGTCGAGAACTGGGATCGGCCAGTCCGTGTCGCCATCTTAGCCCGTTGCCACCAACTGATGGCTGCGGTGCTTGCAGGGCTCCATTCGCAGGTCCGCTCGTGGTGGACACTGTGCTGCTACTTCCACTGACCTGTGTGTGCAAGGAAGCTGCTTCCTTACGAGAAGACTTCGTGGTAGCAGGGTGGACCGTAAGAATCGATGGAGCATTGGCGTTGCCTCTGCCACCTGCTGCAGGATTACTGCTACGAGTGTGGACTGGCGATTCCATAGCCGGGGCAGACACTGGTCTGCTGCGTCCAAGGAGGTGGTCAAATTGTCTGTCATCCACGGCCGGGTGATTGCTGCGCGTCTCCACTGGTGTGATTTTGGCAGACGCCCCTTCAGATGCAGTCGCAAAGTTGTGATCATTGCAAGAATCGAACGAATCCAGGTGGTGGCTACGCACAAGGGAAGGCGAAGTGTTAGCATGCCTGAGTCCTTCTTCTGAGCCTATCGCAGGTGCAACGTCTGCATATGATTGTCCTGCAGAGACGTATTGCGAGGTGGAAACGAGGCGTTGATGCCGGTCTTGCTGTACGCCAGTCTTGTGCGGTGATGCTATCGAAAAGTCAGCCTAGATTCAATAAATATGACATGATCATCCTCCGCTTACAACTTCCGCCCTGATATCCATCGTTGCTACTTTGGATCGGGAGGCTAGCATGACTGCCAGTTAGTCCAGCCGTTGCGGCAGACGCACGAGCTGCATGCTCGGGTCCCTTGTTCTTGGCTAGGCCTTGCGTTCTTGTCGTTGCTAGAACGCTTAGGCCATTTCTGCCGATCTGACTCTCCCCGTTGTGGAGGACTCCATTCGAGGTAGTGCCAGATGGCGCAGCGGCCTTATCATTGACGACAAAACCGGGGTGGGCGCTTCTAGAGGGTGTGGCTGCCGCTCCGCGAAGCGCCCGCAGGTCAGATTGGAGTACATCTGGCGATGTACTCGTCTCCGACCTGTTTGGTGCAAGGAAGCCTGCTTTGCCCTTTTCTTTGCTGATGATCAGGGCTGATCCTTCACTGTTTGCCTGAGCCTTTGCTTGGCTCAGGGTTACGTGCGAAGTAGCCGCATGCTGTCCCGGCACCATCTGGATTTGCGAGTCGGTCGGGGCGGGCTGGATGGTTGTTGTCGGACTGACCGCCGCTGTGCTGTTCGAAGAGTCGCCCAAGAAAGCGCTCCTCTCGAAGCCACCGTAGTGGCGCTTGCTTCGTGTGGGTTGGCCAGTAATGCTGGTTGTGGCAAAATTGTGATTGGCACTATCGTCATGTAGTATATCATCATCTCCGCCACGATTGTTTGAAATGGTCATTAGTGGTTGTAAAGTGGAACCCAGGCTTGTAGGTGAGTGAACATGGAACGTGTGAGTCGCCGCCATTGGCTCAGTAGGTGCAAAGTTGTCGAGTACGTGGCCCTGTTCAGGTGAATTCTGGTGCCTGTGTTGTAGTGGTTGTTGTTGGTTGCCAAATCCACTAAATTCGCCGAATAGTGGCTCAGAGTTTGCCGGATAGCGTAGTGGCTGTGGGTCCATAAGAGTCCAGTCTTGGGTATCGCTCCAAGGCCAGGTGGTAGATTGTGCAACCTGTGGGTCGAAATCGAAGTCCATGAGGTTTAGGCTAGACTCTCCAGATGCAGGCTGTTGGAAATCGTCCTCCAATGAAAAGAGTGCATCGTCAGTGAGGAAAGACAAGGGGTCTAGGTCATTGGAGAAGACGGTGCTCGGAGGGGGAGTGCGTGCGATCTGACGAAAGGAGGATGCGCTGCCAGCTGGTGATTTTCGCTTGGTTACTTTGCCAGATGAAGTCAGAGTCTCCATCTGCTGCTGATTGTGCTCGCACTTCCGCTTTCGTTTGCTGCACTTGTCGCAGGCTTTCACAATGCGACGCTTACGATAGTCTGCCTTCTCAGCCTCGGTCATCTTTCTCCTGACGCGAGTCTTGGGCTGAGAGTTGGTGGACAGACTAAAGACACCAGTCATCTGCTCCAGGCTTGATCTGCCGGCAGACGATCGAGACGGCTGCCTGCTCATGGAAGGCATTGGAGAGGCCAAAGAGGCAGGAGTAGCCAGATCGATGAGGTCTGGACTGCTGAAGTTGGAAGATGAAGACGAGTTGGAAGGGAATGACCAGGTGGAGGGAGTGTCGGCCACCTGCACATTGACCTGCTCGGCGTCACGCTCCTTGACGAGAAAGTCAATTACAGCGTCACGCATACGCTCGGAGTGAGTCTTGGTATTGGGGTACGCCGCCCTGAGAGCATCGAAAAGCTCGTCGGAGTCCTTTGCAGGGAAGAACTGAATAGCGGCGGTTGGATCGAAGGAGTCGCCGTTCAGAGTAGTCGCGCGGTAGAGGAAGAACGCGGATGTAGTCAATTGAGAAGACATGGTGGGATTCATTTCAGAAAATTTGAGATGGAAAGATTCTTGAATATGATTTTGGAACATAAAAATAAGCTCGTATAGAGATAGATCAATTCGGTCAATGAGGTGATTGATGGTATCGTGCTGATGGACCGATTAGGCTGCTTTCGTGGAGAAGCTTGTGGCGTTGACTTGCCCACGCCTGATCGAGCACGCGGTATTGGACCTGTGTTGTTGCAACTTTGAAGGTTGAAGCAAGAAAGAGGAAGCTCAACAACGCACAAGGTGGAAAAGGATTGCTTAATAGACAGGCAGCTGGCGTTGTGCTCAATTGAGGACCGCAGGTCGACGGTGTCCAAATACAGTTAGGCGCGAATCCCTCCAACTTCCTGTGACCGGTTGGAGGCCTGAATTGGTGAGAAATGATTGGTGAAAAGTGCGCCATGGTGGGGATCATCTCGGCTTTAGAGCTGACTCATAACTTTAGCATGGGGAAGTGTCCCATTGACTTTACTGTACCAGTTCAGTGGTCTCTTCTTCAAAAGATAAAGCTCTCGCTTCCCCTAGTGATCAATAGTGTTACGCTAGAGTGACTCAATGGTCAACGTGCGCGAAGACAAAACATGGGGGCCTTCATGTCCGCACACATGGCTTGGTGGGTAGTTTGTTGGTCAGATCTACGCCTGCCTAAACCGTCGAAGCTTTTCACTACCCTGACACGCCCGAGTACCTTATAATGCGACATCTCACCTTCGGGATTGCCGACTGCATGCGGTGTTCAGTTGACCATACGACGGTAGGGTCGTCTCGCGGGATACAACACGCATATACAAGTGCTCCATCCTTTCTGCGATAACGAGGGAAGCGACCACAAGTAGTAGATGAGATTGAGGCTATGTACATAGCCGCCTACTCGGCGCTTACTGCAGCTGCGGGGCAGGACTTGTCCAATAGCACGTAGCTTTGGTGCACCTGGCTGACAGCAGTTCATGTATATATCATTTCCAGCTTCTTGCTATTACTTGTAGGTGAGATGCTTCTGTTCTTCCTTTACCTCTCTACTTCTGTTTGTTATCAACCGGCGCGGCCATTAGCAATTATCGGTATCGCAACGTCAATTCGCGGAAAAAGTGCATAGCAGTAATATACCATTCTGCCGAATATAGACCAGAAGCAATGGCCAATCAACAAGCCCAATACTTTCCTCGTAAGCACATACAGACCTAATTCGGCGCACTGTCTTGCTAATATATCCCTACAGCTCCTCCACAAGGTGAATTGTTATGTCTTTTCGAGAATGAAGCATCTGTCTAAATGACCAACCATAGAACAACCACTGTCATTTCCTCCCCCTCCTCCGGCCCAACCTTCACCTCATCCCCAAGCATACGCAGAGCACCACCCACCTCCCCCATCAAACAACGACTATTCCTTCCAACCCTCTCCAATAGACGAGCAATCTCACTTTGTCTCTCCACCATCATCTCCTCCTCCCCCAGCAGGAAATGTAGGCAAAGCAGCCAACAGAAACTCAACCTCAATGCCAAATCAACAACAGTACGGCACCGCACTCCCTTACTACTCGGGCCCTCCTCAAGCAAGCCCTGAGAAGCCCCCTCTGAACACTAATGTGACATCTGCAACAATGATGCCCGGCGGCGCTCCGAGCCAGTCCCACTTTGTAGGCGCAGGCGCCACAATCGACGACGTGGGCACCTTCAACGGCGGCTCCTACCGCGTCTCCCACCGTGACTCCAACACGATTCTTACTATCCAGCTCGCGATTGGCTGTCCCCTGACTGTCCGTCCAGGCGCCATGATCGCCATGAGCCCGACCATCACTCTTCAAGGCGCCATCAAGTTTAGTCTGAAGAAGATGATTGCTGGAGGCCATTTGAGCCAGTCTGTCTTTACAGGTCCAGGAGAGCTGCTGCTTGCGCCGCCACATCTGGGTGATATCACTAATATCCGCCTGACTGGGGGAGACGAGAGCTGGAGTGTAGGCAAGGATGCTTTTCTCGCTTGCACGCAAGGTATGTCTCCCCCCAGCTGATCTAATGTTACATCCAGCACCAGGCCCAAAGCCACCAATTCTCGTTCAGAATTGCAGCAAGGCCATGTGTGAGAGCTAACAGAAGACCCGAAAAACAGGCGTGCACAAAGACTACAAAGCTCAAAGCATAAGTAAAGCCATGTTCTCCGGCGAAGGCCTCTTCACCTACAAAGTCTCCGGCACCGGCCTCCTCTGGATCAGCTCCCTGGGTGCGATAATCAGAAAAGATGTAAGCCTGTCCTTTGCCTCATCGCCTCCACTTTCACACCATTTCCTCCTCTCTCTCTGTCGTTCTTCCGCAGGAACACACAGATTGGCTGATACGGTCCATGTGATGAATACAGCTCCAAGAAGGCGAGAAATACATTATAGACAACGGACACCTGGTTGCCTGGAACTGCAAATACGTCATGGAGCGTGTAGCCAGCGGGGGCATAATCTCGAACTTCAGCGCCGGCGAGGGTTTGATTTGCAAGTTTAGTGGTCCTGGGTATGATTTTTGCCTTTCTTTCACCTCACACTCCTCCTTCTTCATCTTCGTTCGTCCTTCTTGCCCAATGACAGAACGTTGAGAACAAAAAGAACAGACGAAAGGAGAAAGGGAGACTTTTTTTTTTACTTTTTGGGTGGGATGTAGACTGACGATCACAGTACCGTATTCATGCAGACGAGGAACCCGGTTGCATTTTCCCAGTGGATGTCTAGTATGACCGCCGCATGAGGGACTTTGTCCGCTACGAACATATCATGGCTACAAGACTGGTGCCCCGGTGTCCACTGTGTGCTTGCATTTGTATACTCCATACACCAAATATGGTACATCAAGGCATGAGTGCATATAGCTCTTCACATATCGAATCGCTCTATACCGTCAATCATTCCTATTCTCCGTTCTATTTGCGAACAAGAAGGTCCATGCGAATATGCTGGAGTGGGTGCTATATGCACTTGCCTAATTGGGAACACGGAGGATTATACTCCGAAGAAGCGGGAGGGTCACCCTCCCCAGATCAACCACCCCGCTATACAGTGATGCACGAAAGAAGCGGATATAAGGCATCTGGGGTGAGTAGTATGCCGGCAGGTTTAATATAAGAGGCTTCTTTTCCCTAGCATCTAGCACTAGAAAGCTTGTCACTCTCCAACTCAGCACCTTTATTTCTCCAAGCCAAAAACGTGATCTCCAGCCTAGCAAGCTGTACTACAGAGTCATACAGAATCAATGGCTAACCAAACATCATCCCTTCCCAAGATGCAATATCGCCATCTGGGCCGCTCAGGCCTTCAAGTGTCCTGCATCTCCCTCGGAGGCTGGCTGACATACGGCGGGTACACGGAAAACGAAAGCACCTTCGCCTGCATGAAAGCCGCCTACGACTGCGGGATCAACTTCTTCGACTGCGCAGAGGGCTACGCCGGCGGGGAGAGCGAGCGCGTCATGGGCCAAGCCATCAAAAAGTTCGCTTGGAAACGCAACGACCTTGTCATCTCGACAAAGATAAACTGGGGTGCGGCTAACGGGGATAATCCGGTCAACAACTGTGGCTTGTCGAGGAAACATCTGGTCGAGGGGACGAATGCGGCGTTGGAGCGGCTGGGGCTGGAGTATGTGGATCTGTTGTATGCGCATCGGCCGGATAGGAACACGCCTATGGAGGAGACGGTGAGGGCGTTTAATCATTTGATTGATACAGGAAAGTGCTTTTATTGGGGTACGTCTGAGTGGCAGGCGGATGAGATTGAGCGGGCTCATCATGTTGCGTCCAGGTTGGGCATGATCGGGCCGCTCATGGAGCAGACGCAGTACAACATGCTCGCGAGAGAGAGGATTGAAAAAGAGTATGCCTTGTTGTATGAGGTTTACGGAATGGGATTGACCCCGTTCAGTCCTTTGAAGGTAAGATCCACGATCCACAATGTTGAGGATATTGTTGACAGGGCTTATGTAGGGAGGCATCCTGACCGGCAAATACAACGATGGTATCCCTGACGACAGCAGAATCGGCAGGTCCAAGGATAAATACATCGAAGGCCTGAAGAAGCAGCTGGGTGGAGAGGATTGGCAGCATCAGCTTGACAAGGTGAAGGCGCTCAAGGTGAGTTTTCCCCTTCATTCAATGTCGATGGTCGACAGAAGAAATCTGCTGACCGCCGTCGCCTTGTAGCCAATCGCCGACAAGCTTGAGACGACTTCTGCAAACTTGGCCATGGCATGGGTTCTCAAGAATCCGAATGTATCCTCTGCTATCACTGGCGCCAGCCGACCAGAGCAGATATTCGACACGGTCAAATGTATTGACGTGTTACCGAAGTTGACCAGTGAGGTGATGAAGGAGATTGACGATGTACTCGGCAACAAGCCTGATGTCATGATCAGGAGGTTTACCTGAGCTCCTTGCACCGCAGATGGAAGCTTGGCCTCTAAGGGGGCCTAGATCGAAATATGGCCGGACTTGTGCAAAGTTTTACGCCAGCTTGTGCAAGTTATGGTCTGAAGACTCCGTGGTGGCCGTACGTATCTGTGACGAAGGATGGACTTTATCAGATGCAGTCGTTCAATCACAATCTAGTCCAGAAATCCCATCTCTTCATCCATGACACCAGCCAGACCTCTTGAACTGGACTGCCTGTGAACACCACTATTAACAGGCGGCCACTGCTTATTCCGCTCTCTTAACTTCTCGGCATCAGCCAAGGCCTGAGGAAGACGACTGCTCATGAATCAGCATAATGCCCAATAAATCAAAGTATAGTGACAAGATAAGAAAGATGGATCAGGGATCAAAAACATACTCTACCTTCCCATGCACCACATACTCCTGCTCAGCCAGCGCCTCTGCCAGTTCCACCTGGTGATTATCCAAGAGTTCCTCGTTAGGCACCACAATAATCGGCACCGAGATCCTCAGGGCATCGAGTATAGTGCCCGAGCCCGCATGACTGACCACGACCCCCTCGACCCCTCCCTTTTCCCCTCCAGTCTTCGCAAGTCGCATGTACGGCGCCAACCCTCTCTTGTCGAGCGCAAACCCAGACACTTTTATGTCTTCAAATTTCCCAGCTTCGGTCACTTGTTTGTAGTGAGAATTGAACTTGGCTTCCCCGCCTGCGCCATACTGCACTATTAGATCTGTGTAGTCGAATGATGTGAGGAGGGAGAAGAAAGCGTTTGAGACGACGCTCTGGATCAGAGTCGCGAAGGAGGCCGTTGCACCTATTGTTACGAAACACACTTTGCGCGGGGGAGCCCCAGTCGGCTCGGTCGGCGCGGTCATGTCAAGAAAGGGTGTGTGGTGGGTTGCGTAAGGTAGGAGAGCAACGGATATTTACATTGATGATTAGGAGCGAGATGTGGGGAGGGGGAGCTTTGACCACGAGTTCCTTATGTAAAGTGGGGCAACCCTGTCGCTGAATTGATTGACCATTATTGTCAGCATCATCTTGCTCGAGTATTCGTCATCTCGAATAATGGTGTGTTTGCCAGATCTGTATGTCGCACATTTTGAGCATAGTGGAACTATACTATTGTGTGTTATCGGGCACTCGATGAAGCATCAATTCACGTTCAGGTCTAGCATATCCGTCTGCATACGCGTTGGAGAAGAATCCAGGGAGACATCTGAGCTCCGCCGATCATTTGAATGGCACAGACAACCAAGTAAGATGGTCAGAGTCATATTAAGATGGTGTCTACGTCCAACTCCTTGTCTTTACGAGCTCAAATCAACGTTGACATATGGGGCCATGGGGTCGTGACCCGCCCACCTCCTAAACCAAAACCAAGGTAGACGATGCGATCATGTGCTAAAACTCAAACCCGAAAACCTCAAGAGCATCGCGGGGTCCTCTTCTTCCTCTTTTTTGAAGGCTGCCAGCAGCTCGGACCTGGTATCACTGAAGCAAGAGCAAAACGCGCGAGAGTGGCCAAGCCGACAATCTATTGGCGTACACCATAGGCATCAAGACCGTACTCGAGTTCCCGCTCAAGGCCTTGGGAGTTGCTTTGGCCGAACTCCTGCGGCTTGGGATCCTCGCTCTGCCTAGGATCCCATTGCGATGGGATTGGGACCTGGCCTGCTTGTTGTTGGTAGTCGTAGTGTTGGGGCTGGCCTTGTTGCTGCATTTGCTGTTGTTGATATTGCTGGTATTGTTGCTGTTGCACAGGAGCGCGGACTTCATGACGGAAGCGTCTGACCTCGTCGTAGACGGCGACTCGTAGATCTGGGATCTCCTGGAGTTCTTCGAAGCGGAAGTCGAAGAGTTTGGGACAGCTTGGCTCATCAGCTGGGTCATGCCAGATGGATAGGTATTTGTGCTCGAGGGCTTGTTCCGCGGTGATACGTTCGGATGGCACGAAAGTAAGCATGCGTTCGAGGAGGTCTAGGGCATCAGGATTGGCGTTGGGAAAAGTGTGTCTGAAAGGGATCTTAGGCATGTGCGGCAAGCTTGCGACATACTCGCGGGCGCGAGGCTGGCGAATCATTTGCAGAGTGTTCTCATCGGGGGAGCCTAGACGCTCGAGAATCTTGTTTAATTGGTCGACGTAGTCCTTGCCCTTGAGGAAGGGCTTGCCACCGAGGAGCTCGGCGAGAATGCAGCCGACAGACCATACGTCAACTACGGGAGGGTTAGATGGGTTGACACCTAGGGTGAGTCAGGCGGTGTTGACTTACTGGCTTTCGTGTACTCTGAAAAGCTCAGCATGATTTCAGGAGCACGATACCATCTTGTTGCGACATATTCGGTCTGTTGTCCAGCCTTGCCGGGCTCGTTGGGGTCGGGGGTAATGCCCCTCGCAAGACCGAAATCGCAAATCTTGAGCTCACAGTCGGCATTGACTAGCAGATTACCAGGCTTCAGGTCACGATGGAGGACGTTGGCAGAGTGGATGTACTTGAGGCCGCAAAGAATCTGGTAGATGAAAGATTGGAAGTGGGCATCGGTCAAGGGTTGTCCGGATCTTGGAAAAATGGTCAGTGTGGGAGGAATCACGGCTACAGTCATCTAGACATACCGGATAATTGCAGCCAGATCACACTCCATCAGCTCTTCATAAAGGTAGACCTCGTTGTAGGTGCGGGGATCGCCCACAATGTCCATGTCGTAGAGACATGTGATGTTCCTGTGGCCTGTATGGGGGTGGAGTCAGCATGGGAGTTGGGTAGATTTTGATGTGCTGTATGAACGCACCTCTAAAGTGGTCCAGCAGCTTGATTTCTCTAAGGGCGCGCTTGGCGAGGATGCGTTTGCTAAAGACGTTTGTGATCTTCTTGATTGCCACAGACTCCGAGGGTGAGTGTTGGGACTGGGCAGCGCTGGTGGTGAGGTCAGTCACAGGATGAAGAGAGGGGTATTGTTGATGAATCGTACCAGACAATACCATATGCTCCCTGTCCCAGCTCTTTCGTGACCATGTATCTGGAATCGACGCTAAAGTCCTGGTGGAAGACCTGACGTGTCCTGTCAGCGCTGTCGTGGAATCACTGCGAGGCAGATTGCAGATGGCATGAGATAGGATAGCAGTGAGACGCCTACCTTGAAGGTCCTGCGACCACCGTGCTCTGCCATTGCTGAGGTTCGCTGTCTTGTGCAGCTTTCTTGTATGGTCGACGCCGTGCAAGAACACCGGAAGAATGAGGAGATGCTAGCCGGCGGGCGGACAGCGAATGGCCAATTGTGTTATATTGGTGGGCGTAGAGATGTCCCGGGGCGCGTGTGATAGCGGGGTAGAACCGGTCAATCAACGTAATGCAATGTAATGTATGTGATTAGAGCTGCTGCCCGATCCGAGACCAAGCCCTAGACTCTCCCGAGAAAGTCGCTGTGCAATTGCAGGAGGGTGTACAGAGGCGGTTTGGTTCTTGCAGGGAGATGGGATGCCCTGCGACTGGCGGGCAGCGAAGAATATCAATACCTCGACAAGGGACTGATACCTTAGCAACTCTCGTCTTGGCCCTGCCGTCCTGCCTTCATTCCTCGCAGCACCCTGATTGGACAAAGGTATGCTTTCGGCCTTCCCGTGCACACCTGCTCCACATAAGCACGCTTGTACCGCTTGAACCGATTCCAGAGCACGGCCTTGACCGTGTTTCTAATCCTGTTCCTTGTCGTAGGGCCGCCAAACCACAAAATGCCCATCGTCAACCTTGACCATCCCATCTCACTACCCACGTCATGCTCTACTAAGCATCGCAGACCACTTTTTATTTGACTTTGCACTCCTTGCATCTCGCTCTCGGCCATGGCCGCCGTGAGCAGCACATCAATCCTGAGACAGCCAATCCGATCTGCGTCGTTACACCGACCGCATATTGGCTTTGATACCACACTCCATATTGTTCTGTGCCTTTTCAATTTACTTCATCACCCCTGGTTCACACATTATTCTTCTTACAGCCTTGAGCTTGTGGACTTTCTTGAGACACCTCTCCTTCGGCATATGCTGTTTTGCACTTTGCCCTATTGTTACCCACCAATAATGCATGCTTACTTTTGCCTAAGCTTTATGCATGCTCGACCTTCACAGAAACAAACCATAAAACCATACTCATTCCATGGTCACCGTCGATCAGACAGGCAGTACATGATCTATGAAACTCGACTACGAGTCGTCAGGATGCTCATCTATTCAGTGCGTCCTGGTCTTCTCCACGTCCGCTACCCGTTGCATTTTGTCTCCCTTTATCGACTTTGCCTTTCCTTCCAAGTGACCCACCAATAAATATCGTTCCCAATATCCTTACACTGCTCCTCGTATTCTATCGCTACTATAATACCAAATATGAACTCACAGTGTCATTGTTGCGGCCTCGGCAATGCTAAACACAACCGGCTATACACCGGATGGTCGTATATCTATCTTTAGAGATCTCGCGGCTCAGATAAGGTTAGGGCAACCACAGTTGACGTTTTTGCGTCTTTTGAGGCTTAGACAGAGCTCCTACTCGACACGACCGAGTAAGGATGGGACATGAACAGCTAAAAAGTCTTGTTCATCAAAACTAATAAACCGTCAAGCTGCATAAATGCACAGCCACTGTTCTGTATACTAATTATACCACGAGTCCTGCCTCGGCTAGATCGTGCTGACGAGATTTACTGTTTGGATCCAAAAAAGGCCTCTCTCCAATGCCGACTGCGCGGTTACCGAACCGTTCTCCAAACCCGTCGTAATCGAATGTTGCCGAATGGAAGACACTCCTGTTGTCCCAGATGGCAATGTCGTTGGGACTCTTCCACTTGAAGCGCACTTGCAGGTCATGGTTTTGGGTCAACAACTCCTTGAAGTACTTGAGCAGTCCATTACTTTCGACTTCGGCCAACCCATTTATCTGAGTTGGGAACACGCCAAGCTGTTGTAAAGTCAGCAGAAGCACACACGGGGGGAACCAGCAAGCCACATACAGCAAAGATGCTCTTCCAACCAGAAACCGGATTCGTCCTCACAACAGGGTGGTCCGCGAACAGTTCAGTGCCAACGTTATCCGGCGAACCTCTGGGCTTTTCATAGATGGAGACATCCGGGTTGTTTGCGACAATCTTCTTGAAGCCTTCGCCCGAGAATCTTGCAGTCAATGTCTCCAAGAATTTCTGTAAAGGCTCCGAAATTCGATCATAGATCTCATACCCAGAAGCCCAAAGTGTATCGCCGCCAGTCTTGGGCAGCTGGACAAGCTTGAGACTCGTATAATCGGCCGGTACGTTCTCGAACTGGATGTCACTGTGCCATTGTGCTGAGTCGTATTTGCGCTTGTTGGGCCCTTGGTCGTTGTACAATTTCTTGCGCTGCTCTGAGGAGATTGTGCTGATTTCAGGATCACTGCCCCCCAGTTCTCGAGAGTCATTCAAGATGGGGTGGATGTGCAGAGTCGATGCATTGGGCTTGCCAGTCGCCTGCTAATGATCAGTAATGGTCAATCAAGCTTGTGATTCCATGGGAGAGCATACCTGTCCTAAACGATGAACGAATTGCTTCTGGAGATCATTCGTGAGATTGTCTTGCTTGCGGAAGAAGACAACACCTCGACGGCTAATGGTGATTGCCAGGTCACGCAAAAGCTCATCTGCATTGGGCTTGTTCAGGATATCGTCGACGATGTTGATGTCTGCGAACTCTCTTCCAATGGCAGGTGTCACATCCTCGTAATTCAAGTGATCAAGGCTACCCTTCAATTGAAGTCCGACTGCTTGGGAGCCTTTTGTTCTCAGCGCAACACCATTTTCAGATTCAAGAGAGACTGCTGAAGGAGCCATGGTTAAAGATGTGCCGAAATTCGAGCAAAATGTTTATTTGTGTGTAGTGAGTCTGAGTAACAAGACGATTTGCTAAAGGGCCAATGACCTACAAGATATCTGACCTAGGGAGTCTTATACAAAGATAAGACGGCCTCAGACACGGAAGTCGGGCCCGCGGTACCACATGAAGGATATCGGCCGTTGCATGTTGCAATACCACACCTGAATGAGGATGCATTATACTCACCTGTCAAGATAAAGGTCAGCAAATGAGCTCGCGTTACTCATGAGCACGCAATTGCGGGGGCTTGTGAGCTGCACGCCAAGACTTCATGGTGTAAGGTAGCATTGATTCACCAGTATGGCTCCCATACGCATTGACGCCACGCGATCCGTATAACCTTCTTCAACCTCACTCACAGCATTCATAGAAGTGATCACGCAAATGTGGCTTATTATATCGCCTTCTGACTTCTAGCCGCGTGCAATATGGGCAATTGTCCAGAACAACCATCATTAAGCATCAACTAGAAGTGGTCAATAAGCACACTCAGATGTGTTATGCAACCTAATAGGATACTCACAGTAAGATGTTGGGAGTAGAAGACCCAATGGTCAGTCTGTTACGTTGCAAGTAGACCTACATGGTCATACCGGCGGACGGTGGTAAGAAGAGCACTATGAAGCCGAGCTATGGCTTATCGAATCAGGTGCTCGATGCTGTCTCACTGTTCCACGCTTTCGCGAGAGCTGCCAATATCAGTATTCCAATCATAAGGTAGGTCTGACTCACTCGGACACATTGGCCCTTGCAATATAGTATCGATGATGGCTTGGTTATCGAGAGCATGTAACCCAACCAATGGCAAGAACGCTTTCGCGCTGGAGACATGCCGCCCTTGGCATACTTGATCGTTTCACGTGTGCTCAGTCAAAGCATTCGGCGAGTCGGGACCGTAACAGGCAGGTGTGGGCTACGATCTACCTGCTGGCAACACTTGCTGCCTGGCTCGTGCTCGTTGGGAGTTGGCAAAGGAGAGCATTCTCTTATTGCGGGCCCCGACTCCACTGTAGGGCAGCTTGTGTCATTCTCTAGCAACATGGTGCAAGCAGTAGCAGCATGATGCAAGCGAAAGTGCAGACATCATGTCATTCGCATGTCCGTGTTGCTCAGTAGATGATATAGTATAAGTGCAGTCAGGTCTGCAGAGCGAAGTATGTGAAATTGTTCACTGTCCTTCCCTTATTTGACCTTGACTCTCAGCAACTGATAGTACTATGTCGACAGTACTCCCTCAAAGAGCCAAAGCCAATGGTGATGGTGTAGCACTCTCCTCATCTTCGGATATTGACTCTGCCAGCGCTGGGTACGGTGAGGTCAAGCAGGCAGACTTCTCTGTCGGGTCTATATCCAGTCGGGACTCAACCTTAGGCGTACCGCGTGCAGAGAAGCGATTCTGGTTTCAAAGAACGAAAGACTTCAATCCGGACGAGATCGCGACTCAGCCCAGTGTCTACGATGATCCGGAAACCGCCAAAGACTATCAACCACGCGATGACTGGGAAAACATCCACAGATTTGATCCGTCCGCCCGTTGGACATGGGGTGAAGAGAACAAGCTTATTCGCAAAATCGACTACAAAATTATGATCTTTGCATGTGTCATGTTTATGGTAAATGTCCTCCCACCTACAACTCTCTCGGCTGGCTAATTGACCGACGACTATAGGCTCTAGAGCTTGACAGGGCAAACATAAGTCAAGCCAATACTGACAACTTCCTGAAAGACCTGGGTCTCACAACTAATGATTACAACTTGGGCAACACTGTCTTCAAGCTCGCTTTCCTGTGTGCCGAACTGCCTTCCCAGCTTGTGTCCAAGTGGGTCGGTCCAGACCGATGGATCCCGTCTCAAATGGTGCTTTGGTCAATCGTGGCATCCTGCCAATATAAACTCGACGGCCGCTCGTCCTTTCTTGCCTGTCGCGCTCTTTTGGGTCTGATACAAGGTGGTTTCATCCCTGACATCATACTTTACCTATCATACTTTTACAAGCACCACGAGCTGTCCCTTCGCTTGGGCTTCTTCTGGACGGCTATGAGCTGTGCTGATATACTGTCTGCTTTCCTGGGCTTCGGTATCTTGCATATGCGTGGTGTGGCTGGCCAAGCAGGATGGCGCTGGCTCTTCCTCATTGAAGGCTTGTTCACGCTTGTGGTTAGCCTGTCTGCCTTTGTCCTCATGCCTGCTTCGCCCACTGGAACTGCGAGTCGACTTCGAGGCAGGAACGGCTGGTTTACTGAGAGGTGGGTACTCTTTAGACTGAATTCACATCGACAAGATGCTGACTGTTGCGCTTTCAGAGAGGAAATTATCATGGTCAATCGAATCATAAGAGGTAAGAGACGAAGAACATTCTATGTTCAACGCCGCTAATTGTCTCGCAGAGGATCCTAGCAAGGGAAGTATGCATAACCGGCAGGCAATCACACCTAAGCTACTATGGAAGTCTCTCAAGGACTACGATTTGTGGCCCCTATACATCATCGGCCTACTCTTCGAGATCCCCGTCACACCCCAGTCCCAATATTTGACCCTCAGTTTGAAGGGCCTCGGATTCGGCACCTTTGCCACAAATTTATTGACTATACCTTATCGTGTCCTTGGAAGTATGTCCACATCCATCACCACTTCACACGATAGGTATGGTTTGCTGACACAGACCGTTGCACAGTGGCCACCCTACTCCTCATCACCTACCTCAGCGAGATCTGGGGCGAGCTGAGTCTGACAGCCATGCTTGGCCAGGTTTGGGCGCTGCCGTTCCTCATATATTTCGTTGTAGTCGATACCACTCACGTCAACAAATGGATCATCTGGACCATCACGACTCTGCTTCTCGCAGTCCCTTACAGTATGTCCCTTTCTCCCATCCTGTCATCTCTGACCGCATTGCCTCCCTCCTACCGCCCCAAGTTCTCCACTCTCTGCTCTAAACCTCCCCAATCCCATCTCATACTTCCCTCCTCACCTCCCACCACGCAGACACCTCACTAACATCCCCCAACAGCCCACGCCATCCAAGTCTCCTGGACCTCCAGAAACTCAAACTCGGTCCGCACCCGCACCGTCTCCGCCGCGCTCTACAACATGTTTGTGCAAACCGGCGGCATCGTCTCGTCAAACATCTACCGCGCAGACGACGCCCCGCGCTACGTCCGCGGAAACAAAGTCCTGCTCGCCATCTGTGTGCTCAATATGGGTGTTTATGTGGGGACTAGAGCTTGGTATGCGTGGCGGAATAAGCGGAGGGATGAGCAATGGAGGGGAATGAGTGAGGTGGAGAGGAAGGCGTATCTTGAGGGCACGACTGATGAGGGGAATAGGAGGTTGGATTTCAGGTTTGCGAAGTAGAGGCGATGTCTTTGACCTTGGGAATGCCTCAGGGTGATTGAATAAGTGATGGGACGTATCCTGCATAGAAGGGGCATATATGAGCGCACAGGGTTGGTCCGGGGGCTGTGAATTGGAGACGTCACTACACGAAAGTTTCGTCTCAAAATGAGCAAGGATGGTCATAGACTCATGCTAAATTTGCAAGAAAATCTCGCTCTTCGTAATTGTAGCAGTACAAAAGACCACGTGAAGCCACTCCTACTTGACAGTCTCCTGGATATGTTCCGCGTGTTCAGCCCGCTCGATAGCTTTTCCAGCGACACCCTTCTCCTCTGCAAGTGTAGCCTCCACGTCCCGCCTTCTCTGCTCGACGTCGACAGTGCCGAACAAGATGTCGATATCCTCGAGCTTGAGGCCCTTGGTCTCCTTGATGAAGAAGAAGGAGAAGAGCGCGTTGGCGAAGCAGAAGACGCCAAACATGATGAAGGTCTTCCAGCCAATATTGTTGATGGCCGCCGGTGTGAATTTCGTGACGCAGAAGTTGAACAGCCACTGCGTAGCAGACGAGGTTGAGACGCCGATGCCTCGCAGGCGAGTTGGGAAGATCTCTGAGACGTAGACTGAAGTATCATTGTTAGCTATGTTCGAGGTTTCGGAAAAGATTTGTTGTGAGAAAGACTTACCCCATGGAATGGGACCCCAGGAGGCACTGTAGCCGATGACGTAAAGGTATATCATGACGGCCATGGCGATTGATGCCGAAGACACGGTTGTGCTCTTTGGGTCAGGCGGGTATGACACTAGCAGAGCTCCAATGATGAACATCATAGCCATCATCCAGAGGGCACCAGCAACGAGAGGAAGCTTGCGGCCAAGCTTCTCAATACCAATGATGAGGAAAATACCGGTTGTGATAACTTTTACGGTTCCATAAATACCAGTGGCGAAGAGAGAGGAATTAGCGCTGGAGATACCGATGGACTCGAAGATCTGAGGGGCGTAGTAACCAATCGAGTTGGTACCACTGAATTGTTGACAGGTCATGAGAACGATGGCTTGGACAAAGCGGCCTCTGACGCCGGGCTTGAGACACTCCTTCCAGGTGAGGCCCTCGGTGGCGAGGAACTCTTCCTCGATGGATGCACGAATCTCAGCAAGCTCTTGGAGGATTTCGGGGTCGTCGAGGGTGGTGCATCGGGTGTGAGCCAAAGAAGCGAGAGCCTCGTCGTGGCGGTCTTTCTTTGCGAGCCAACGGGGTGATTCTTTGAGGAAAAAGAGACCAGCCAACATGATGCCACCGGGGACCAGCTGGATACCGACGGGGATTCTCCATTGCTTTGTTGATGCTTCGATGTGCTTCTTCACACCATAGTCCAACCAGTAGGATACACAAACACCGATGACGAGGAACTAAACGAGATTAGATATGGTCCTGAACAACAGCAGGTCGTGATGGAACGAAGATCGGGGCATCAGGACAGGGCAAGGCTCGCTTACTTCTTGAAACAGGCCAGTAATTTTGCCTCTGACCTTAGGGGGACATTGTTCAGAAACAAAAACAGGAGTAATGGCTGACATGCCACCAACTCCTAGACCAGCAATAACACGACCACCATAGATGGTTCCGATCTCGTGATGAGCACCAGTCTGGACGGCAGCACCAATCATGAAAATGGAGCAAAAGAACATCAAAGAGTACTTTCTGCCAAATCTCTCGTTGACGAAACCGGCAGCGATGGCACCGAAGAAACAGCCCGCAGTGAGTAGGGAGACCACGTTACTCGAGATCTCTGCGTTCTTGGCTGATGCGAATCCAGTGGTATCTGTTGGGAGGCCGAAGTCATGCTTGAAACTGTTCAAGGCGAGGACGCTGCCCATCACACCAGTATCCTACATGATCAATATTAGCATTCGCCATGTCTGATCGACATTTCGACAGCACAGATGACTTACATAACCAAAGAGAAAAGACCCCATGTATGCCACCGTAGTGAGCAGGTAAACCCTGCGGTTCTTGAAGAAGCCGCTGACCATGTTTGCGGTATGTTCGCGACTGGACTTTGAAAGAGGTGAGCCGATTCTTTGCAACAAAGGACGGTTGGAAAGAAAAAGGGAAGCCAGACGAAGCCCTATATGACCTGTGCTTCATATACACCTCGCGATCTTGGGTCCTCCGGCCGTATCTGCAAAACAGCGGGGGACCCACACCTCTCTCCAGTCTCTCCACCTTGCGGAGAAACTATTTCCTGGAGGAGCCCCACAAACGCCACATATTTGTGCCAAAATGCGGGGAGGTTTTTCCGCCAACGTCAGACTGCGCTCTTGTCTCGAATCCTATTCATCAGATTGTGCTTGGATTGGCAAAACTATATCTGGAAGATTCAAGCCATTTCAAGTCTTGGTTTCGCGGCTTGACCATGTGGCTCCATGCAACTGTGATCTTCCGTGCGCTTGACATGTGCCGAAATGCATGCAGCAGTGGTATAAGTGGTCTTGGCGTGGCGGATTTAGCTCTGTTTTCCCGGAATCGTTGGAACAGATCAACGCTGGGGTTTGTATCCGGCTGTTGAACCGAAAGATGAAGTGGCAATAGTTGCTATGGCTGATTGGTGTGGGGATGAGCCTGATGACTTCTCAACCATTCCAAAGGATCCAGTAGAGTGAGATTTCGAAGCTGCAATGCAACAATCATGGACCTGACCTGACCTGTCTCATGCCATCAGGCCAATGGCCTACGGGTTTGTTGAACAGCGGCATTGGGATTCAATCCTGCTATTGAACACTGCTTAAAAGGGTCGCACTCGCCCTTGCAGTTTATAGATCAGCGGTCGAAGGTGACGAGGCCATAGACAGCAGCACACTGAGCATTGATATTGTTCAAACACCGACATTTTGATTAAAGTGCTCTCAGGCTACTCCCACCCAAGTCAGACAGCCGAAGATCTAATCATGCCTCCACGTAAGCAATACCAGTAGTGCTACCCATGTCGTGAAGAATAGCTTTTTCGTTACGTCCATTCAGGTCCGCTTCGTAAACACTCCCGGACAGGTCTCCAAAGAACATGCGCTTGTTCTTCAGATCAAGGGCAATGCCAATACCTTCGTGCAGCTTCTCCACAAGGATCGTCTTCTGGAGTGAGACAGAGCTTGCGTTCGGCCCTAGTGAGGTTCGGTTGACTGAATTTCCTCCTGTGGACTCACTGCCTCGATCCGTCCAATATAGCTGCTCAGTCTCCTCGTCTAGCTCCAAATCAATTGGCTCTGGTAGGCCTGCGAACAAGACTTCCACGTCACTTCTCGTGCCAGGGCTTTCACCTGCCGGAAGATCGAGGTTTGCGCGAAAGATACGTCCCTTGTCAAGGTTAGTGAAGGCCACGAGGAACGGACTATATCTGTAAACTCACCTTGCCTGCCTTGGGCGCACCCTTCTGAGTCCAGAAGAGCTTCTTGTTCTTCTCATCTACCGCAACACCTACACACCACTTCTCAGGGTCTTTCATGTCTGCTTCTGACTCGCCAGATATGATCAATACTTCGACGTTGCTGCCATCAAGGTTGGAGCGCATTACTCGCATGCCTTCTCGGTCACACCAGTAGAGCTTGTTACTCTTAGGGGCAATGATGCACTGCTTCGGGGTATGGGTAACCCCAACAGGAATGACAGTCTCTACATTGCTACCATCGATATTGCAGCGCTGAATGAAACCATCATTCTCGTAGCTGCTGCCGTCTTTGGCAATCTGCACATATCTAGTGAGTGTTTTGTACATAGGACTGACGCGACGGTAGACGTACTTTGTGGCCCATGTTCGTCCAATAGATATGCTTGCGATCATGATCAAGAGCGACGCCGTCAGGGGCGGTGAGAATGTTGTCCACAAGCACTTTTAGGTCACTACCATCTACATTGGCCGATAGTATACGACCTCGTGCAGGTGGGCCATGATGTTGGCCAATATCGAGGAAGAACAGGCGGCCAGTGTCCTTCATGATGTTTCGATTGGCAGAAAATATATAGACGAAGTGCTAAATCACAGGGTTCAATTCTTCGAACAGTTGTTGCAATTCAACAACAGTTATATATCGCAGGTCAACGATGACGACGCCATTCCGCAAAGTCCCGTGCTTGCCATTGCAAATCAACAGTTGCCGGCGCATACCTTGATGAGTTCAGCAGAGTCGGTTCCTGTGCACACCGAGCATAACAATACTCAAAAGCATGCATTCGATCGAGTAAATCGTGCCAAGGATATGATAGAGAGCATGCGCCGAATGGGTGCATGTAATGTTCTCGGGAGTACGGGACCAATGACGAGATGTGGTCCTTGGCTGGCCGAGCCCTGATAGACCTCGATCTAATTATGGGCCTCTGCTATACTGCTCAATAAGCAATCGAATCGTTGATCTACGGGGGTCCATCAAACTTCTCAAAGTTGAAGACTTGCCGCTCAGCATCAAACGCGGGTACAGTATATCCCAGAAACAAATCGCACAGCGAGCGACGGAAGCGATTAATGAATCCAGCGACCTCACTGCCCGAAACTCGCCCGACTTGCCCTACGATCACCACAAAGGTTGCTCTTGCAGACAGAACCACGATATATATCGACAACAAGTTTCCTGCCAAACTTGGTTTGTGAGCAAAGGATCAGACCTAGCAGCCCTATGACAATACCGAGAATATGGTCGCTTACGATCGCGGGGTTGACCTTGTCGATCATGTAAGTCAAGGTTCAGACCTTCCCACTTTGAGCACGGAAGAGACATGTCGCGAGCATGTGTTCGGCTCTGTCTGTCATGCAGTCCGCAGTTGCATGGTCGCATTTGCAGAGTGCTCCGTTGCCGTTCAGGCAAGCAAGCGGGGTGTTGCGAGCGAGCATGCGGGGCGTCTTCAGGTATGTGGAATGAATGTGACATCTTGTGCATCAAGGTAGTTATATAAGAGGCAAGCACATCATCTTGAAGGTAAGCAATGGTATAGTTTTCATCTCGTCTAGTTCCCTTCTTCTCCACAAAGATACAAAATGGTGAAGTCCTATATGGCCATGATGGCTGCTCTAGCCTTGGTGTCATCTGCATTCGCTGTGCCAGGGAAAATATCTCGCCCTGAGAAGACATATCCTGGCTGGAAAGGCATAGACTACATGTTTGTGTTGTAAGCTTCAGAAAAAGACCCAGGAGTGTAGAATAATGAATGCTAAATTAGTCCCATAGCGGAGATAGCTACTCGACTACAGGCTTCAACCTGTCTCTCACTCAACCTAGCCCCTCGAACCCCTTGGGCAACCCAACCTACCCAGGCTACACCTCCGCCAACGGTCCCAATTGGGTCGACTTCCTTACAACGACCTACAACCAGTCTCTTCTCCAAACTGT
This sequence comes from Dothideomycetes sp. NU200, assembly GCA_027943355.1. Taxonomy (NCBI): domain Eukaryota; kingdom Fungi; phylum Ascomycota; class Dothideomycetes; species Dothideomycetes sp. NU200. Next base: position 719,966 of record BSCJ01000011.1, on the reverse strand, counting down.
CAATCTCGCTTACGGCGGCGCCACCATCGACTCCGCCCTGGTCGCCCAATACCTTCCAACAGTCCTTGATGTAAATCAACAGATTAACAACGAATACCTACCCACCTACACCCCATCCCCTTCATTCTTCCCCTGGCAATCGACCAACACCCTCTTCAGCATCTTCATCGGCATCAACGACATCGGCAACAGCTACACCCAAGCCAACGCCACCGCACTCGTCCCCCTAATCTTCGCCGAATATGCCTCCCTAGTCGACCAACTCTACCACTCCGGCGCCCGCAACTTCCTCTTCCTTAATGTCCCGCCCGTCGACCGCTCCCCTTTGATTGTCGCCGCTGGCCTTGCAGACGCCGCCCTTGAGAAAGCTGCCATAGCAACCTGGAACGCGCGTCTTGCCTCACTAGCCCACAACCTTACTCGTACCTACCACGACACCACGACTTTCCTCTTCGACACACACGCTGCGTTCACAACGGTCCTGGACTACCCGTGCAGTTTCCCGCAGACTTGTGCGTACAAGAACACGACGGATTATTGCGTAGCGTATGAAAATGGGACGCCGAGTTGGTATACAGATGATGCGGCGGAGTGTGGGATTAGTGTTGATGAGTATTTTTGGTTGAATACGCTACATCCTACCTTTCGCATGCATAACGTCACTGCGGAGTTGGTTGCTAGACAGCTAGAGGAGGGGAAGTGTCTGTGAGTGGCCTGGGGATGTTTCGTAGTCCACCATCATATTTCATTCCGTAGCTATATTTTTGTGTTTGTGCCATCTCACTGTTGAGCCACATTTTACTGAGAAAGCACGACCGGAACAGCTAAATGATCAAGGATGGGTAAGTTACGAAAGTCTGCTTTTCTGAGGTATCATAGGTATCATTGTTTGTGTCCTTGCTCTTTATCCAATATCTCAAGCCCTACTGGCCATCGATTCTCCACCTACACTTCAAACACTCTGCTCACACCCTCCCAACTGTTCCTCTCTCTACATTCCCAGTAGCCCTCACGTCCACACTTCAGACTCCAAATCTCTTCGTCAGCGCCGCCTTCGCCGCCAGCCTCAACCAGCTCGAAGAATCTAGGCTGCCACTCTGCGCCATGAGTCTCAAGGACCTTTCTGCGTGCCCTTTGCCTTTCTTCGAGTCTAGCTTTCAGGGCTTCGGCTTCGTCAAGCTGACCCTCCTCGAGCGCCCGCTGATCGGGCCTGAGTCTGCTATCGGTCGGAGGAAGAAGCTTCTTGTCGTTTGACGAGACCTGGTTGAGTGCGGCAGCGAATGTCGTGAAGCCCCAGTTCTTATTGGCATTTTCGACTAGTGGACCAGCTTCCCAGACCACGGCATCAGTGTCGGTGCGGGCGAGTGAAGTTGTCCATTTACCAGCCAAGCTGACGTTCATAGGTGTCGTCGAGCCAGCTTCGTAAAGAGCGACTGTCAAGTCCTCGCTGCGACCAGAGAATAGACCTGCTGCTTTGAAAGTGGCTACAGCTTTCATGCCTGTTGTCTCATTCAGGATTGTCATGCTGGCTGTAGGCTCAATGTATTTCTCGCCGGCGATGACATTGCGAAGGAATGCAGTTGCGAGCGCCCAACTGTAGTGCTCACCCTTCTCTCCGACGTTGTGCAAGACAAGGCGCATGCGACCCTCAGTGTTGAGCTCGGCAGATTTGCCCCAGAACTTCTGTGTCGGTTGTGCAGACTGGGATAGACTCCAGGCTCCATTCAATGCGTCTGCCTGCCAGGCCATGCGGACTGGACGGTGCACTACCTTCTCCGAAACGAACCGGAAGCCAAGATCACTACGAACAAGCTCGTAGGTCTCACCTAGCATTGGGTTGAAAGGCTTCCGTATCGCCCTCTCTTTGACCCTGTTGCTAGCAAAGTTCGCCACGGCAAACGCAGCAATGTTTAGCAGGCGGTCCGCAGCTTGATCTGGTCGGATGAGCGACGCTGCGATGTGCAATTGACTAACCGACTCGAACGGTTCAGCCAGCCTTTGCAGTGCAGAAAGTGGCTCATTCGCACTAACAGGCATGCTGACGGTACTCAAATCTTTGCCTGCGTTCTTCCTCAAAAAGCTAACCAGACTTGGCGGTGGTTGTTTGGGTGGCGGTATGCTGATGCGGTATTGCATCTGAGGTGCTATCGTCGAGGACAATGACCTAGGTTTCATGGGGAACAAGGAAGCTCCAGCGGGCGACGCAGCCGTCGCTCCGTTCATGGACGAGGCAGAATTGCTGTCCCCTGCTTCACTACTAGATTCACTATCTCCAGCCTCTGACATGTTGTCTTGTGGCTCGGCCTCTGCAGGCTCGCTCAGTTGATCGCTCGAACGACGAATAGTGAGAAGCTGCGATGGACCATGGGCCATGCCATCAGGTGGCGCATCTTCAGCATCGAAGAACTCGTCCGAGGCTACCGAGTCAATTGACATGCGGGACATCAACGTCGGTATTGTCGGTCTACGACGAGCCTTTGTCTCGTTGAGCAGGGCAGAGAAGTCAGTCACAACGGCATCTAAATCCCTCAGGAGTGCCATGCACCGGTCATGAACATCTTCAAGAGGCACTGCCGTGGTCTGCATGGTCTTGATAGTTTGCATGGTCTGAGCGGTGCCAGGACGCCTTTTAGGCGTATTAAGCGCACCAGGAGAAGGAGATAGTTGTTGCACAGGAGGAGTACCTGGCACTGTAAGTTGCTGAGCCGATGGCTTCCTCCTAAATAGTCCAACTGGACTGCTTCCGGTACTAGGCTTACGAGACCAAAAGGATCGTCGCTCTGAAGAGTTCTCATCTGCGTCGACAAAGAAAGGGTTATTTGAAGACTCGGCAGAGCTGCAGGCACTGGGTGAGCACTCCTCATGCCCATTAGTCCCACTGGAATGATGATATTTGGGATCTGTGTCTTGTGCCAGTCTCCTAACGGCGTCGCGAGAGCCAGACACTCTGCTTAGTAGACCTTCTGCCTTTTCCCATTCCTGATTGCTGAGATAGTCGGATGGTGCCGTTGCAAAAGGTGTATAAGTGCTCACAGCTGCAGGAGTGGTGTGGCCCGGGGTGTCAATAGAAGCTTGAGAGGCCTTCTCTAGAGCCGTTTTCCACTCTTCAAACTCCTTCAAATTGCTGGCCTTGAGGTGCCACACCTCGGCGCCTGAGTCGATTGAGAACTCGCGCGTCTTCTCTTCGGCACCAACAGCTGCAAGGGACAGCGGAACAGCGCCTCTAAGAGCAGAGGAATGACGGTTACGGTAGTAGGACAAGGTGCTGGAGGTAAAGTCTAGCGAAAAGAATCGCTTTGCCCAACCCTGACCTCTCTTCCTGCGCTTCTTCCACAAGATACCGGTGTGTATGTCGGTGACTTCTAGACCTCCGCCAATCGTGTTTCTTCTCTGCCGTGTGGGTGTACCCCCCTCGATAGACGTGTGCAGGCCCATACTGTCGTTCACGCTCTCCATTGATGGACCACTCGGCTTCAGTCCCGGGCTCTTAGCAGATCCGACGCTAGAATTGCTAATGCTAGGTGCAGGAACAGTACTCTGTGCGTTGGGTGTAACCAGAGTTTTGCTCTTTGGTGGGGCATTGCTAGGATGTGTCATTAGGACAAAGGTGGCAGTCTTGGAGACAGTTTTCGAAAAGGTGTTGTCGAAGACAAGTCCATATGTGCCTTCCTGTCCCTTGGGAACATCATACGTGCCCATCGACACCTTGTCAGCTTCGCAATTGCCAATCCAGTCTACGCATTTCAAGCCAATATTCCGAAGCTTGTCAATAATCGCGTTGCTGCCATGTCTAGCGACAGACCCCCTTCTCTTGCTCCTGTCATTGTCGGCGGACGGGGTATCCGGTGTATCAAACGTTTCTTGTGTTGGAGTGAGATCGTTCTTGTTCCCCGGATGTCTGAAAATGCCAAAGTTGATGCTCTTCTTGTGCGGCTGCACGCTCCATGTGATCGAGTGGCCTTCACCTACGTGCACCCAGCGAACAATGTAGCTCTACTGCGTATTAGTTGTCTCGTCTCATATATGCTAGGGTACATGACATAAACCACCAGCCAGCTTCGGGCCGAATGAGGTCACTCACCCTTGAATGGATTTGAAGATTCTCCATGGCTGCTTAAACACGCAGCTAGGAGAGTCTGTCTTGCAATGGTGCGTGTGGACAGGACAGGAGGAGCATGGGAGGTTCTTGCTGTGCAAAGCAAGGAAACGTGGGCCTGAGCAGCAGGATATACCGCGCACACAAAGGATGCTGTGCGACAAATAGCGATCCCTAATCCCTAACGGGCCAGCCTTGCGACGGAGCTTGGTGTTAGCGATTTAATAAATAGACCCTGCTAACGTTCGCGTCGGATTATGATACGTCCGCTCCCCGTATATGCTTTTGCTCAAACACCGACCGAGACAAAAGGTAGAATCAAATTATGCTGTCGGAGTTTGTGTACGGCCGTACGATCAAGCAGGAACGGAGGAGTGTTGGTGTCAAGCTGTTGCTGTTCAGCGGGCCCAAGAGACTCTTAGTAAATCCTCGAGTCTCTGAATCCTCATACGACCAATAATACACACTAGTCCACTACTCGTATAGCAATACGTATTGCTCGGGGTCAGGTCAACACAACAATGCGCATGCGTGACGCGGCCAAGAAATGCTGATCGTCGACAAATCAAGCCACAAACCCCTTTCAGCCCTTTCAGCCTCAAGTGTCTAGCCGTTTCATCAAAACACTCCTTGCAGCAGTGCAGCTCCAACCGGATCCTCTCGAAACATGACTTTGTAATATATATGTTTCATCAGACTTTTGTACATTCTGTTTTCTTCTTCGAGCTACCCATCTCTTACCAATCCTTACATCAGAGAAGGAAAAACTCTTCTCATGGCGTCCTACCTGCTGACCAAGGTCATTCTTGTCTCGGCCGGATTCGGGTAGAAGAACCATCCGGCTCCGTGATGTAAGCCTGAAAATGAGGTCTTTGAAACCTAAGATACTCAATACGACCACCTAGGACGTCGTCTAGACTCTGTATCTGCAGTTTGACTGTGTAAGTATCTTGGTATATCTGGACATCTTCCCGAGATGCTCTCGTCAGAACGGAAAACTTGTTCTGCAGCTGGCTGTTCCAAAACAGCATGAAAGACAACGTCACGCATCATCTATAATGTTCAACCTCCGCTCCTCAGGCCATCGGAGCGCAATTGTTACACCCGTCATGCGCCACCAAGTCAGCCCACCTGCATGTCCTGGGAGAACCATCTAGACAACGCCAGAGCCCGTTAACCATCGTGTATAAATATCATATCTATTATAACTTTTCAAACAGGTCTAAGAAGACCAAAGAGACAAAGAAACTGATCCTCAGCTCCTCTGTACTCCAAGATCATTGTCATCGTCTAAATCAGTGGAAATCGTTATAATCGTACACCCAATGCACGATCTTGCTTAGGATAAATTCACCACCATGTCCATCTGCCGCTTTCTGCACCATTGCCTGAATCTCGGCATCGCTTCTGCCCTCAGTGTACAGTTTCGTGTTTCGGGTGATGGCTTCGACAGTCGCTGCATCCATTTCCAGGTGTGTCTGGAAAGTGAAGATCTGGCCTGCGTTGCCGAGAAAGGCCTGGTTGTCTTCGCATAGCGGTGTCCAGCCTTCTACAGGCTTGGCTACCCATCGAACGTGAAACTCGGGTGCGGTCTGTGAATAAACCATTAACGACACTTTTATTGAATATTGAACGAATGTGCCACTTACAAAACTCGACTTCCACGACGGAAAGCCCAAGAACGCCTTGCCTTCTGGCGTTAGTTGAATCTCGCTGATATCGCCCTGTTGAATATTTCATCAGCATTGGTGTGGAGGCTTTGTCCGGATTTTGATTATCGCTCACGATAGGCCCAGTCTCCATGGTCTCGACCTTGCCACCCAGTGCTTCAGCAATGACTTGGTGACCCCAGCAAATACCCAAGAGCTTCGTGCTACCCTCTGCCACCTCTCGCACAAAATCTCGCATCTTGACTACCCATGGTTCATCACTTCGTGGATCTGTACTACCCCCGCTCAGCACGATCAAATCATAGTCCAAAGGGTCCGGGTATCTCTGAGCGATGACTGGGTCGAAGAAGTGAATGTCTGCCGTGGGTTCGACGGCCTTCAGTGCTCGTTTCCACGACGAGCGAACATATGGCTCGAGAGGTGTGTCCGGGGAAGTATTGATCAAGACCGCAATGCGCATGCAGTGTGTGGGAAGAGACATCTTTGTGTTTGGCAACTACGAGCTTCGTGCACAATACACTATTCGATCTTCATGCTAGAGAAAGTTTATCGTGTAAAAAGATGGAAGGAGAGGTCTGTGAGACGTGATGGATGATTTTCATATTCTTCTGCACCTCTCCCCCGTTAAGATAGGTAGATAGGTGGAACGGCCGGAAATGCTATGGCTGGTGGCTAAGCCCCGCTTCGAACTGATAACGACTTTTCGCTGATAAGTTTACGTTCAAACTTAATTACCTATCTTTCGACTCCACTCTCATGCTTGGTGTTATGGTTCATCTTAGTTAGGGTGGTCTATGGCCCGCTCCAGATTATGTTCCGTGGTCATAGTTCGCCAATGTACCATGTTGTCACGACGCAAGTCTTCGAGCCTTACACCAACCACGAGCACGTAGCATGACTGTAGGAATTTCTAGCATGGCTTTCTTTCAAAGTTCGATTCCTGGTTGAAGATCTCGCGTATGATATGCATATACGTCTCTGAAGATACCGCATTGTGGCAAGTACGTACCCTGATACATAAAGGATCAACACATCTGCTATCTTTCCTATGCAAGCTTGCCCGCGTCCTTCTGAAGCAGCTGATATGCCTATCATATATATCAGGTCATGTCTCGCTTTCTGCAGCCTCTAGGATGTGTAAATTCACAGCCGATAGTGTCGCTTCTCGATTAATTTCCTCGATCCTATATCATGTATGATATTGAGAAAAAATCCCTGGGCGTGTCCGCCGAAACGGCAGACCAAGACATTGAGATATCACCTCTTCCGGAAGATGCCTTGCACTCTGATATCGCCTACGGGCTATACAAAGACTCGCTGCTACTCGACCCTTTAGAGCGAGGTATGCTTGCAAAAACTGTCCGGCGCAAACTAGACTTCATCCTCCTGCCTATGGTAAGCAACAAAATCATCATATTCTACAGCAAATCTAAAGACCTCTATTAGATGTGCTTTGTCTAGCTTCTCAGTTTTCTAGATAAGCAGACTCTCAACTACTCTAACGCATACGGTCTCCAAAGCGACCTCCACCTGCACGGAAACCAATACTCCTGGGTCGCCTCTGTGACCAATATCGGCTACCTCGTCTGCGCCTACCCCTCCAGCATAGCCCTGCAGAAATTTCCCATCGCGAAATACATCTCCATCAACCTTATGATATGGGGCAGTATCCTCATGCTCACGACGACAGCCAAAAGTTTTGCCGGTTTGATGGCGTTGCGATTCGTGCTCGGCGGTGCAGAATCCTGCATTGGTCCTGCCTGGATGCTACTGACCTCTATTTTCTGGACGAGAGAAGAACAACCATTCCGTATGAGTTGGTGGCTAGGCTGTAATGGTATCTCGCAGATTCTTGGAGCCGGGCTTTCGTGGGGATTAGGCCATGCTTCGGCATCCACATCTCTCAAGAATTGGCAGTTGATCTTTGTCGTATGCAGATTTTCTGACCTCTCTGGTATGCGGAGAACTAGAAGCTGACATGTCTAGACTATCGGGGCTATCTCCTTTGCGTGGGGCATTGTTTGCTTCTTCCTTTTGCCCTCTGGTCCAAACGATTGCAAGTTCTTGTCGCCAAAGGAGAAAATGGTCGCAGTCTACCGCGTCAGCCACAATCGTACTGGTGTCAAGCACACCAAGATTCTCTGGTATCAGGCTAGAGAGGCCTCGGTCGATATCAAGACTTACTTTATTGCCATACAGGCGTGTCTGCTAGGTATTCTCAACGGCGGAACCGTCAACTTCATGAGTGCGTTGCTCAAAGGCTTTGGATTCTCGAGCTACAAATCACTCATGTACCAGGTTTGTGCTTCACTGTACACCATGCTATCTCGTCATGTCTTGTTGACATGCAACTAGATGCCAAGTGGAGCAGTAGAACTTGTCGTCACCGTTTCGATAGGCTTCTTTACCTCGAAAGTGCCAAATATGATCTGCATATCACTTATTGCGAGCATGATCCCGGCCATTGCAGGCATGATCGGGATTGCGACCATCCCGCTCAAACACCAAATCGCGCTCGCCGCATGTTGCTGGCTGCAAGCTTTCCTTGGTCCATCCATCATTCTTGCTTGTAAGACGTTTGTTTCAACGGACTAGCACTTGGTTCGCTGACACAAAATCATAGGGTCGATCGTAGCGGCAAACATAGCAGGACATACGAAACGCTCTACGATTAACGGTGTCGAATTCGTCTTCTATGCCGCAGGCAACATTATTGGACCGTTTTTGTTCAACTCCCATGAGGCGCCACGGTATCTTACTGCTATCAAGGCGTTGGCTGGCTGCTATGGATCGTGTATCTTGATCACGGCTCTGCTTGGTGGTGTCATGCTGTTGGACAATCGTGCAAGGGCAAAGGAAGATGTTTCTGAGACTGTGGGTGATGAACAGGGTTTCACGGATCGGACGGATAAGGAGAATAGGTTTGACTGCAATTCTTCTATTTTGATATCATGTGCAATGGCTGACAACATGCTAGGGCGTTTCGGTATAGGCTGTAGGAGTCATGCTTTGCTTGGGAAAAGTATAGGTGGACACACGATTGTTAATTAATGGCAAGTTCAGCGTCGAAGTACACCCCTGTATACCGATATTTTGTCAGTACAACGACCGCGACCGTATGCCTGATTGAGAATACATAATTTGAATTACCGCATCTCAGTCGGCGCGATGTGGGACAGATGCTTACAACCGGCACACATGGCGCTGAATAAGCAGTATCAATCTCTGGTACCAAGGCAATGGTTGTTACGTGGACACGGGCTCGATGCCAGATGATTGCCGTCTAGAACCAATGAGAGTCCACTGGTTACACGCTGGCCCCGTTCATTCCCTCTGGCATCCAATCCGACCCATGCGAGCACTTCCTCCCACCAGGACAACCACAATCACATCAGTGCAACATACTGATCAGTATCCGTGGGCTGTGAGCAGTCAGACCTCTAAGCCACAATGTATAGCTCCAGCTGGAATGAACGTACTGTGGAAGCTCGGGCAGTCTAAGATACCAACGCTGATCTCAATTGTATACATTGTTTGACCGAGCTCATCTCAGCCGCTACTCGATTTTACGTCCCTTCCACCGATCAAAATGCAGACCGCCTGGAGCTACTGATATATGTAGCCGTCATCTGCCCGAGAGCATCATCAACCCATCTCAGAGCTCACTACGTTTCCTCAAATATGCATGAGCAGGAGCGTTCAATATTTGATTGGAGCGTGTATGCCAGAGGAGCGCTCTGGAATGCGCAGGCGCACATCAGATATGACACTTTCTTGAACCGCGAATACTTAAGCACTATATCTGCCTTCTTAGACTCCTCGCGCATCGTGGCCAAGCGCTGAGATTGATCGAAGGAGGTCGCCGTCCAAGGCAGCCTGGAGAGCGTGCGCCTTGGCCCCTCAGCAGAACGTCGATCTAACAGAAGAGACATCAAGGACTCGCAGTATCGGATTATGAAGCGCCCAGTGTCTTTATCTTGTACTGACTCGACAGTAGGAGATTTCCTTCATATATTTCTCGCACTACAGCAGAAACGTGGTTGAATTGTGCTAGAGGGCTACCCTGTCCATTCTCACTTCGGATGGCACTTCTTGCGTGAGATTTAATGGTCCTGTTCGAGACTAGCTAGAAGGTCTAAGCAGATATCTATAAGTCGATTGATAGCTATGTAGCCTCTACTACTGTGCATAAGGCTTTAAGTAGGGAACAGAAGGTAAGTGACAGCAATTGCTCGTCTGCCACCCTTTCTTCTCAAAGGGCGTTGGATAGTGCACTTTCATGGCGTACGGAAAGATCGAAAACCTATCATAACTACCTCCCTGTCTTGATAATTCCCCGGCAACAACTAAAAGTTCGATTTGCTCAATGTCGCAGCAGTTGACTGCTACCTCAACTTCACTCACACTTCTTCTCATGCCTCCACGAGCAATGCACAGCCCTTACTCACCAGGAAGACACATCAGCTACGGGAGAGATGAGACACAGAGGAGCAGCCATAGAGATCTCAAGAGCTGGCCCACCATTCCCTTTTTCCTGGCAACCAACCGTACAAGTATTGTTTGCAAGCAGCAGTACATAAGCCTCTTCGTCCACCACGAAAAGACCGCCCAGTCAAACCAGACTTCCAGAAAGTGATCAGATGTTGCAGGAGCGGCGATGTCGTTGCATTGGCTTTGCTGTCCACGATTTGAGTCATGAGCACAGAGGATGGGGAGAGGAGGTGGAGATACAGGTAGGCACACCGCTACCCCATAATAGCTGTACATCCTACTCTTTGAGACTTCGAAGGACATGCGACTGATAAGAATGTAGAGATATCTCACTCAGGGCCGTGCCGGAACTCTGCGAGTTTTTGTGTTGCCTGCTTTTTTCTCCTGGATTATCTCAACGAACGAATGCTCCGAGTGGTGAAAGTACATGTGATCACAGACAGGCAATCAAAACATCAATTTATCTCTTATACGGGCCGCACAACAAAGGACTAGCTGATGGCGAAGATGGATGTGATATACGTACCACTTGCCAGCCTCACAGTCGCTAAAGTTCTCCTTCATGATGAAGCCAGTGAGACAAGATGAATATACCGGCATGGGAGTACGAAAAGAATGACAGGAAGCGAACACGATAAAGTAACACAGGAGAGCAAGAGTGTTTGAAAACCCGAAGACGAATAGTAATCGTGGTCTGCGAAAGGTGTATCTGGATGAGATCTCTTTATGAAAGCATACTGCCCTGAACAATCATAGCTATCATCTCGCAAAGAGCTTCTATATCCTGTCGACGTTTGTCTGGCTTGCCAGACAGGCCTTTGCTCAAGATCACGGTGGCGCAGTAAGCTGGCGGTCGTGAAGAATATCAAGACCGATCAAACAGGCGCACAGATAGCACACCTCTTCTATGTGGTCTCTGTTGCAGGTCCTTGTTGTACAGCCTGCCGTGTATAGCCTGGACCTCATGTTGCTAGAAGGCAAGACCAAGAGATACTGGTTCGGAGCGAGGTGCCTGCTTGTCAGCTCACTCACCCCCTCACTCTCCTCCATGGTTGATGAACAAACGGCATAAATCGACGCGCACAACACACACACACACCAAGTGTCCCCGATGCAAAGTATACCAAGTCATAGTGAAGAAGAAACATCGTCACGGTACCGCTAATTGATCTTTTATACTACCTAGCTAGACCCCAGGCCTTTTTCGGGGGAAGGAAAAGAAAAAGAAGCACATCTCACGCTCCACGAGTGAGAACAGGGAGAAAAGTACACCATTGATTGACCAGATACCTCGATCAAGATGACGCGGGGCTCGAATATACAATCTATAAATATCCTAACCCCTACAACTTCCTGCAAGAGCAATCCGGAGGAGGTGCAGATCTTGCGATTCTTGATTTGTTGTTGTTCCTGGCTCACCTAGCCACCCCCTTGACCCTCGGCTCACACGTGAAAGAGAGGGATGGGAGAAGGAGCACACAGGCAATCACCGATCCATTTCCTTCATGCTCTCTCGTACCTCCTTGTGCTATGCACATTCTACTCTGCATACAAGCAACCCATCACCCACCTTTTCGTAGTCATGAAACACGACAAACCTCATCCACCGCCACCAACGAACCTGTGTACACGTACGTCCCCCCTCAATCTCCATCTAGCTCACCAATCTCTCCAAAGTGTAAACCGCACCACGACCGCGAACAAAAAGAAAATACATGCTTGACAAACAACCATGCCTCTACTGTCCACCAACGTCTACAAAAGCGTAAGAGAAGCGTTCATACAACAAAGACCCAAGAGCACCAACAGACAAGTAGTGTATATCCCACGAGAAAGTAAAACTGTCCCCACAACAATCGTATTTCGATGATGGTCATTGGGGGAAAGTTGCAGTGATCCGAAACCCAAAAGCCCCCCTAAAGTCGCAGACAATAAGCCGAGGCACGGATGAAACGAGATGGTAATAATAATCCTGCTTCACCACCTAAAAACAATATGGAACTCAAGCCCCGGGTAATATTGGAGCAAAAGATTGCGAGGAGAAGAGAGGAAGAGAAGAGAGGAAGAGAAGAGAGGAAGAGAAGAGAGGAAGAGAAGAGAGGAAGAGAAGAGAGGAAGAGAAGAGAGACGAGTGAAGAAATGTGCAGGCAGGATAGAAAAGCAAGAGTGGTATCAAAAAGAGGGAGATGGAAGAAGGAGAATATTCAAGAAGAGAGATGGAAAGGAGCGAGGTGAATATGATTGGACAATCAGCCCGTCGTGTGTATCGGATACTTTCCTATCGACCCCGGCAGCTGGAGGATTAGATAGAACGAGACCAGTAGTAAAGGGGCAGAGAGCGATGAGTGGAAGCTGGAGTCTATAATGCTTTACTGGCAGTCGGAAGGTAAGCCCATGGCTCGCGAGTCTTGCAGATGTCACCGCCGTAGCCACAAGAGGAGCCTGTGAATCTATCCCGCTAAAGCGACGAGGCAAAGGTATAGAAGAAGAGTTGTAAAAGTAAAGAAAAGTGGACTGAAAATGCAGTAGGGGTGAACAAAGAGTCTTTCTGCGTAGTCTTCACCTCCCGCAGATGGAGCTGACGAAGTTACAGAGGTCTACCAATACAAAACAAAGCCCACAAGAACGTCTTCCTCGCTGAGCCAAACAGACGCACCAGGACCTTCCGCATGAGATTATAGGTATTTCATACATCGGGAGCAGCAGCAATAGCAGCAGGCACAGAAGTCCTAGCCTTCTTGCCCTTGCCACCTTCAGCAGCGCCGTCCGTCTCCCTCTTTCGCTTGCCCTTGGACGAACGACCACCCTTGGGACGATATGTGTCATCCTTGTCGCCACCCTTTTTCCGCGCACTAGCCGACAAGACGATACTGTCGTCGACATCATCGTCTCCGACGTCCGTGTCACCTCTTGCCATGCTCGCCGGGCTGCCCACATCGCCGTCGACACCTGTGCCCTGTCTGGCGCGGTTGACGGCTCTATCGCCCATCTTCTTGGCCAGATTGGTAGCCCTCTTACGGTTCGTGGCGGGCGTGGCAATGGCAGCCTCGGATGCGGCATCTTCGGCCAGCTGTTCCTGCTCTGACTTGTGCTTCTTCAGCCAGGAGTGGACAGAGTGAGGATTGCGAAGTTCGATTTCGCGCTCGAGTTCTCTTGGAGTCATTTCACCGAATTTGACAGGAGGAGGAGGGAGGGTCTGGGATAGAGACCATTGGTCGCCCAGGGAGGCATCGAGAGTGACTAGGTAGGCGTCTTGAGCTTTGGAGGTGAGGTATTCGGGCTGGAGGACGGCATCAACGGGATCAGGATTGAGGACGGGGGTCGGGATAAGACGTTCGAGATTGGCGAGCTTGCGGACATGACGGCGAGCGAGCGAGGCTTCGACCTGAGAGCGAAACTGTTGGTAGCTGTGTTGGGGACATTGGCCTGATTCAACGAGTTTACGCGCGTCTTGGATCTCGGCATTGGCTTGTTCGAGGTCGTATGCGTCGTAGTCGTGGGTTTCATTAGGTAGAGAGATGTCGTAGCGGAGAGAGGCTGGGATGTTGAGGGAGTTGTTCATGTCGAGGAGCATGTCCTGGATTTGGCTGAGATGGTCATTAATAACAATATAACAAGGTGTTTGATCATCACATCTTCTCAACGACTCACTCATTCTGCTCCTGAAGTCTCTTACACAGCGCCTCCAGCTTCTGTTCTTCCACAAACGACGAGTTGTTCTCCTTGAGCACGTCGTCAAAGTGGGCCTTCATCTTTCGGTACTTCTTGCGCCATGACTTGTACTTTGGCTTGTTCGGCGGTGCATCCAGCTCTTCTGTTGTTCCCGTAGCTGCTGCAGTGTCGCCAGTAACAATTTGTTCTTCGTCTGACATGGCGATGATTCTGCGACCCAGGTGATGCCAGTTTATGTAATGGGGGAGGATGTAGATGAACGTGCGATGGGAAGGATTGACGCGCCAATTCATCTCCACCTCCACCTGGGCTGAGCTTGTGCTGTTTGGTGTCGCGATATACGTGCCAAGCATTTGCCTTGGCATTTGTTCCACCTACCTTACCTTATACCACTGGGTATCTCATTCGACACTTTGCACGGATTTTCCTTACTTCTGGTCTCGAAGATTTAGTAGAGGAACATAATCTACCACAATCACAACTTGGCGAACCTCGCCTTCTTCCTCTTCAACCCCGCCATGAGCGCATCCTTGACATCCTGTGTCTGCAAATACGCCGCATTCCAAACAGCCACATAATTAAGCCCATCCTGCACCGAGTGATCGCGTGAATAGTTCAGCACCTCCTTCGTCCCCAACACTGCCACAGGCGACTTTGTCGCTATCAGTGCCGCCTTGCTGATTGCTTGCGTCACTGCCTCGGCTTTGTTGTCGTACACACTTGATACCAGACCCACTGACAGCGCTTTTGAAGCGAAGAACTCGCGTGCGGTGAGCGCTACGTCTTTGATGAAGGAGAAGGGTAGTTGAGATTTGGGGAGGCGGGTCAGGGTTCCAATGTCCGCTGCGAGACCTAGTGTGAAGGGATTAGTCGACTTCTTCGTTGAGCATGGAATAATCTCCGAGCGAGAGCATAGTCATCATCGAGGCAGTTGGAGAGAAATGCAGACATACCAATATCGACCTCCTTGACAGAATATCTCGTGTCCTTGGTGCAAACGCGAATGTCACACGCAAGACTGATATCCAAGGCTAATCCATAGCTGATGCCATGATTGACCACAACGACTGGCTTCTCGCACTTTTCAATGCTTGTGATGCAGTCTTGAAATCCGAGGATGTGACGACGAATTACATTGGCGTCCTGCGTGTGATTTAGTATAACTTCCAGTCTGTGAGAGGACGAGATGAAGGAAGATCAAGGTCATACTCTCGCTATATCCTTTCCACCTCCCGTGCCAGGAACTACGCTATCTCTGTCTGATGCAGCCTATACTTTGAATTAGCCTCTAGAGAATACACAACGAATAGTATACATGAGCAGTGTTTCTCTTCTCCGCATGCCAAGTAGTTGAAACAACAACGACGGAGATGACATACCTGAACATCAAGACCAGCAGTGAACGCCCGATCTCCCGCCGCCGTGAGCACAACCGCCCTGACATCAGGATCACACGACAGTCGCTTGAAGATCTGGCTCATATTCTCCCACATCCTACATTACACTCGTTAGCAAGGAAGACATATTGGTATGACATCTACATCGCGTTTTATGCCTGCCTATCTCACGCCTCCATCTCTATCACGTTTCCCTCAACATGACGCAAGTATCCCAGTCCCACAACAACAATAACGGATATACCAGAGAGGAAGCGACAAAGTGCAAGGGAAACCGAGAGCAAATGAAAGAAAATCAAAATGAAATAGAGCGTACTTACTCCTCGAAGAAAGCATTCAGCTTCTGCGGCCGGTTGATCTCAACCACTGCCACATATTCCTGGGGAAAAGTGACGTTGAAGTGTTCGTATGAGTAGGTTGACTGTGCCATTTTCTCTGTTTTCCTGATACTGATCCTGATCGTGGTGGGTTGGTGTTGCAAGTGTTGATTATCCGAGGGTGAAACAGCCCAGTCGATTACGGATAGGTTGGCCGGGGAGGCAAGCTGGTAAGCGGGAGGGCAGGGTAGGCAGTGTACTTCAAGGTGTTCAAAAGTTACTGCAGCAGGGTGAAGATGATATCTTGCGATGTGCTCAAGGATTGCTGTGTTTCGATAATCATTGATCTGTTCTCTAGAAGCGAGGTTGTAACTGCAGGGACATCACATGTCATGGCCCCCGAGCATGCAAGCTGCTTTAACGACTACCGAGCCGAGGTCCGTCAACCACTTGGCTTGATTGGTCGATTCTATCTACCTTACCTATCTTACATACAGCACTACTCCAGATACAGACCGCACTACTTCTTCGTGACTTTTGTTAAACAAAAGATGGATATGGTGAACATCCACCACTGCACGCAATACCTCTAAAGTCTTGGATCACGCACACGCATAAACAAAAGTATATTGTCAAACCACAAGTAATATCGTCAAGCACAAGCATATTGTCAATCACTAGATGTCTCCCACACACAAGCAGAGGCAAGGTAAGAACAAGAAAAGTTGTACAATTTTGAGAAAAGTGTTTTTGTTTTTGGTGTCTCGCTCGTGGAATACTATATGAGACGATACACCGAATGGACGACGTACAGTGACCAGCAGTGGCAGCAGGCAGCAACAGCAACAAAAGTAATTCTCTCTCTGAACGCCAGTCTTTCGTTTGGAGTGAAACAATGAACAGAGAAAAAAAAAAAAAACTCCCAAGGTTTTTTGAAAGCATTTCCTATTTTGTTTTGCTTATGCTTTGCCATGACCAATTGCTAAAACACCATGGCCAACTAATACGCCTTTCTAAAACGCGCACACGGCCTTTTTCATCAGCATCGCGTTACAGAAACCACGTCCGGACTTCATCCCCGTTTCACCGAATCCCCAGACGTCAGACTCCTTTGACATGAGGTCAGGCAATTTATGCCCTGGACATGACACCCCAGGCACGGATCTTGTTGTCGGTGTAACCAGCGAAGAGGGTCTGGCCATCGGCGGACCAGGCGAGGGAGACACACTCAGGCTCTCTGCTCTTCTTGCTGACCTCGAGGTACTCGGGCTTGAGCTCGTCAACCTTGGACTTCTTCTCGAGGTCGAAGATGATGATGGAAGAGGAGGTGGCGGCGCAGAGCCAGTAGCGGTTGGGGGAGAAGACGAGAGCGTGGATCTCATCACCGGCCTGGAGAGAGTAGAGGTGCTTGGACTCGTTGAGGTCCCAGAGCATGGTGGTACCGTCCTTGCCACCGGAAGCGCAGAGGGAACCGTCAGGGGAGATGGTGACGGTGTTGATGTATCCGGTGTGACCGATGTGGTCGGTCTGGATACGGCAGGTAGCGAGCTCCCAAACCTGGAATGAATTGTCAGCGTTTTTCGTTCTCGGACTGTTATTTGCGGAACAGTTTTGCGCCGAGCATGAAATTTCCAGAAAAATATCAGGGCAAATTGGTGATGGGTAGTCTCATAGCACGAAGCTCTGAAGTAGCAAATACATAAGGTTGCAAAACATCCTTTGAATCTGGCAAAATCCCATGCTCGATCGCAAACACTGCATTCACCACGTACCTTGACCATCTTGTCCCAGCCAGCGGAGACGATGACGGGGTTCTGGGGGTTAGGAGAGAATCTCACGCAGGAGACCCACTCGGTGTGGCCCTTGTCGGTGATGGTGTACTTGCAGTCACCGAGGGTGTTCCACAGCTTGATGGTGCGGTCACGGGAACCGGAGACGATCTGGCGGTTGTCGGCGGAGAAGGAGACGGAGAGGACGTCGTTGTTGTGGCCGACGAAGCGGCGGGTGGTCTGGCCGGTGGAGAGCTCCCACAGACGGAGGGTCTTGTCCCAGGAGGCGGAGAGAGCGTAGGCGCCGTCAGAGGAGATGACACAGTCGGAGACGATGTGAGAGTGACCGTGAAGGCTGCGCTTGGGGTAGCCGTAGCTGGTCTCGTCGCGGGTCAAGTTCCAGATGATGAGGGACTTGTCGCGAGATCCGGAGAGGAGCATGTTGGGGCTTGAATGTTCCGGTTAGTCCATTGCTCTTTCTTTGTGTATCATACAGAATATCCTGCTGCTCACTTCTCCAGAGAGGTGGCCAGGGAGGTGACCCAGCCGGAGTGGCCCTCGAGGGTGCCGCGAAGAACGAGTTGCTCGGCCATGTTGACTTGACTGCGCAGACGTGTTAATTCGATGCCGTGCCACTGAGGGGTATATGCGCGCAGTAATGCTGACCTGACGGGAGACTGGGACTTGAGGGGATTGTCGGCGTCGAAAATCTCAAAGTGTCTCTCACAGAATGAAGTCTTGCTGTGAAATCCGCAATGTCGCTTGACGGAATATCGAAGTGTGCGACCTAGCTTGATCTGGCAAGCGCGCCAAGCTCGGCTATGTTTGCATAAGTACTGGGATGCATCGACCAGCCATCATCTCATCGTCGGATCCATGTCTTTATTGTGCATGTATATATGATATCCTGTCGATGTTGTGAGATGAATGTGATTGATGAACAAGTTTTGTTCTCTTCAGTCGCATTCATCGAGGCTTGGTCGGACATATCGGAGATAAGTGTCGTCGTCGTTCGCATGAGCGGATAACATGTAGTTGCATGCCCGCTCCGGCTCCCCTTCTGCCTTGTCTCGAATGCTGTGTGTTTCAATCTATGTCGCCAATGAGATAGGATTCCAGCTGCCAGGCAACCCAGATGGTCAGCTCAGGTAGTACTTCATGCAGGACCATAATTTGTCATGTCAAGATCGTCAGTTGGTTATGCTTCATCAAGACGAGCAAACATGCGGGAAGGTCTAGAACCGTTGGATAATAAATACCCCTCTAACTTTCAACTATAAAGGCGGGGTCGTCCTTCATTACACGTATTGCACATACACATCATACACATCTCTTCAATTAGACAACTACCCAGACCCCTCATCTCTCAATCAAACATAGTCAACATGTCCAAAGGAAGCTGCCTCTGTGGAAAGACTGGAATCTCCTACAATGCGGAGCCTGCCATGAAGGTAAATACCGATATCAACTTGACTCCGTCTGCGACCACATATTGATGACATAGCCAGGCTCTTTGCCACTGTCAGGACTGCCAGAAGATCTCCGGTAGTGCTTACAGCACCAACGTCGTTGTAGCTGATGAGACCTTTAAGGTCACTGGCTCCCCCAAAGTCTTCACTAAGACAGCAGACTCGGGAAAGACAATCAACAGCTATTTCTGTGGAGATTGCGGCAGCACTCTCTACAGAGATGGCGAGGCTTTCCCTGGCATGAAGATTGTCAAGGCTGGAGTCTTGGATGGCAAGGGTGCTTTGGAGGGAGCTGCTCCCGCTGCTGAATTGTTCGCCCCCGAGCGTCCTAGCTGGCAGCCTGAGATGTCTGGATGCAAGCAGATGAAGACAATGGAGTAATCCTGTAGTGTCAGGATTGGTATCATTTGGACCAGTGATAGTCGGGTATCATGTTGGAAGTCGAGAGGATTGATGCTCTCCGGCGATATATCTTGGAACTATTGGAATAATCAGTAATGAGGATTGAGAATAGCTCAATGACAATTGGAAACTTCTTACTGTTACACGCATTCGAGAGGAACGCTTTGTGTCTCACTCTGAAGCCGAGTCCTCAGCCTCGCGAACGGTGTCTTTCAGTGCCTATATCAGCCATCAGTATGCTGGCTTGCCACACGGTAAACCAGTGAACGCACGTCCTTGAGGCGCTGCTTGAGCTCCTCCACTTTATTCTTTTGGACCAGCAGAGTTTCATCGTCGATATCTTCTTGAATGAAGCCGTTGCCGTTCTCTTCGTTGATCTTGCTGAGAAGGGCTTTGATGGAAGGGTCACACTGGACGAGGACGCCTGCAGAAGGGTGATGAGACGTGAATGCATCGGAGAGTCGGGCAAGTACCTACCTGGGATTGCGCGAGGCATGTTGATTTACAGGTAGTATACTACGGGGACGAGTCGAGAAAGGATATAACGAATTCAATTCGAAACAGGCAGATATCGTGTACGGCAATACAGAGTGAATTATAGAGCTACTGGAGGAAGCAGTCACATGTCACAGATTGGGTGATTCGGAGGACTTATCGGGTGCCGGCGGCTGCAACTCTTGGCTGAAAACGCCAATCGCAAGCTCCATGTTCTGCCCAGTCTTGTTATGTCCACAGGTCTGTTTCACTGCATATCATTCCTCTCATGACAGCATTTCACTTTGTAATCATACACTCCACAATTCTGATCAAAAGCCCTTGGATACGTTCGACGTTTAACACTTGGATGTGACAATGGATTCGACACATTCATAGCTTCCGCAGCGAGCCGTGCATTCCTCGACATATAACGATTGATTGCCGCCTTAAATCCGAACAATCTTCCATAGCCGCCCATCAGTGTGTAATCTCGGAGCTCTGTCAAGCAACCTCATCTCCTCCTCACTTTTGACCTGTCTACAACGTAAAAGGCGAAATAAGCCCAACATGTCGACTCCAAGCGAGTCATCGCCACAATCCGCTGCTCCCTCCTCACCCACCACCCTCGAAACCCGTACTACACCAGCTCCCTCCCTCAGCAGCCCAGCAAGCACGAGCCAGCCCTTCCTCAGCAACGCCAGCGACTCCTATACCCATCCAGAGACAAGTCCGACCTCCACCCCCACACCAACTTCCGCCACCACCGCATCCGCCGCCACCACTTCCGCCGCCTCACACAACCACAACCCGGACCTCGACGACAGCAGCCTAGAACGCTACTACTTTGTCTTCATCGCCGCCGCCATCATCATCGCCTTGGCCGTCATCTGGCTCTTCCTGCGCCGCCGCGCACGCAAGCGCTTTCTCCTCCACCGCACCCAGCGATCCGCCCTCTCGCGGGATCTTGCGTCCTCGAATATCGGCCGCGGCTGGACATATGGGGAAAGCAGGATGCGACATTGGGGCGAAGGCGGCGGTATATTAGCGCTTGCGAGACGAGGAGCAGGTGGTGGAGGCAGACGAAACGGCGAGGATGAAGGGCTGAATGAGAGTGGCGAGGCGCCTCCGCCGTATAAGGCTAGTGATGAGGGGGAGACTGTTGTTGCCAGAGCTGACGAGGGACGTGGTGGTGAAGGGAGAGGAGGGCAAGGGCAGGATGGAGCAGGAGTGGCTATACCCCTCAGGACGCTAGGCAGGGAACAAGCTGGGCTTAAGCCGCCTGATTACTCCGAGGCTGTGGCGAGGGAAATGCAGGATGAGCATGAGCCTGGGAGAGATCGTGAGGCTGGCGGTGGGTCGGAGGAGGCAAGGAGATCCTCGAGGTGATTTAGGCACAAGAAGGACTGATGACGGACATGACACGATCCCTGGCTCCTCTACAATTATTCGGCATGGGATTTTTCCAGAGCGTAGGAGTTTCGGCGTTTCTTTTAGGTTATGGAAACGCACCAATGTGACCGGGATGATGAAAGGGGCGTCAATTATAGCTACAATACATAGATACTGGTATATCAAGCCAGAAGCTAACATGTGCATCTAGAAATGTACCAAAAAGGGAAATGCTATATGATCTTCTAGAATTTCATTTGTACGTGTTCACAAGAATATAGATGCATTCTCCGCGAAAAGACTGGCCTACTACTGTTTTGATCTTCCCCTTTCCCCCCATTGTCCTTGCCCAACAACACCTCTCTACCACTCCTGCGTACTGGTGAAATTCGTCTGCGTGAGATTAGTAGACCCAGGCACAATGAACGGCTTGATCTTGGGCAGATTATCCAGCACGCTATCCGGCAGATCCAAATGATCCTTGACCACCTGCTTGGGCGTGAGACCCAGCCACTGCGCCATGCTGATATCGTTGTACCGCGGCGCCTGCAGCACCTCGAGATAAACGACGTCCTCCGTGCCCGTGTTCTCGACATAGTGGCTCATGGGCACAGGGACATAGCCCACGTCGCCCGCCTGGAAGTCGAACGTGCGACTGCTTTCCGGGGCGGAGAAGACGGTGAGGCGCGCTTGCCCGCTGATGAAGTAGTTCCATTCGTCCGACGTCGTGTGCCAGTGGATCTCGCGCATCGCGCCGGGCTGGATGGTGAAGAGTGCGGCGGCGAAGTTGGACGCGACGGGGAAGACGGACGAGTCAAGGATCTTGACGCTGCCGCCGGGCACCGAGTACGGTTCCTGCTGGGAGAAATGGTACGAGTAGGTGCCGGACTGGGGGATCGCGCCCGCGGGACCGGTGATGTTGTTCGAGGCCGACGAGGCATTGGCTGGGGGAGGGGTGCCGGGGAAAATGTACAGTTCGCCAGAGGGAATGTTGTTGAAGCTTGAGGTATCTGTGCGGAGGTTCTTCGCGAGCACGGATTTCGGGTTGCGTTCGAAGAGTTCGGAGACGAGGAAGGTGTTGTCTTCGCTGAAGTCGCCCTCGTCGAAGACAAGTAGGAACTCCACGCCGTCGCCAAAGGCTTGGATGCTGTGGGGCACGCCGGCTGGAAAGAACCACACGTCGCCTGCTTGGAGGTCGTCGGTGAAGGTTTCGCCATCTTCGTTGACGCTATTCAATCGGACGGTGCCGTTGAGAATTAGAGACCATTCGTTTGCCTTGTGCCAGTGGAGCTCGCGGTAGGCGTACGGCTCGAGGTGCATGTCTACGCCGGCCATTTGCGTGGCAGCAGGGAGCTGGTCTTGGTTTTGCTGACGGGCCCAGCCTGCGTCTTTGAGACCGTGGCGGTTGTGAGATAAGCCCAGAGGCCATTTTGCTTGAGATGTGCTGCCAGAGTCGGTACCTGGGGGTGCGTAGATGTCCGAGTTTTGCTTGTCGAGTAAAGTGTTGCGTGGGCCGGGATCCGTAGGTGCTTTGGTGCCTCCACGAATTGGTTGGGGGTTCTCTACGTGACTAAAGTCAAGGTAGAGTCCCAAATCTGCATCTTCTGACTGTCCTTCGGCAAGCTGGTATTGGTCTTGTGGGACAGTGGCGGGGAGGTTCTTGTTCACAGGGTCGTTTGACTGATAGCCACCAAGACTCTCAGAACCTCTCAACGAGCCTGTGGCACCAGTAGGGCCATAAGGTGTCTGAATCGACGCTGGCTGGTCCACTTCATTCTGCCTCTTATCAAGGGTAGGAGTGCCTTGTAAACGACGAGGAGCGGGTGCTGCAAAGGCAATTGAAGATATCAGGCCCGAAGCCAGCAAGGCTTGTAGTGAAATTGGCGACTTCATGGTACCAAAAAGGTTGACAGGCGAATGGGATAGGAAGACCACTTACATTTGGCACTGAGGCCGACTATATACTTGCCATCTCATTCGGACTACAAGCTTAAGCCCGAAATGCGTATGCGCCGGCGGCCCTTGTGCATGTCTCTGAACATGGAACGAATACTGAGCCCGAGATATGATTGCAGCATAATCTGCCGTGCCAGAGGTTCACAAAGTCAAAGGAAAGTACTGACGCAACGGCCAAGCGTCACGAGCTAGATGTGGTTAAACCTTGGGGAAGAGCCGCTTCAATGGACGGTTCGGAAACGTCATGAAAGGTGATTTATCATATGGGATCTTGATCCGTGTGTGCCGTACCAGTGTGAAAATTGCGGAGTTTCTCCAGAGTCTTGTGCATGGTAATACGTGTTTGAGACATACAGTAGAATGGATACTAGCTCGGCTATAAGGCGGGGATGGTGCATGTCAGAGTCCCAATTCCGGTCAAAACGAGGGGCAAGCAGTATGTCGTCGTGCTTCCTTGCTTCGTTCATTAGCTGGGCACGGCTTCATAGAATGGAAGTCCAGGATCCATGTCATAAGAAGCAGGCATGAGCAAAAGGATCGGCATATGGGTATGTGGTTCTCGCATGGGGTTTTGGACGGTAATGAAAGGTGGGTGCAAACCGAACATTGCCAGTATGCTTTGGCCTGCTCGGCCAAGAGGTCGCTGAGTTCGAGCCGGAGCATTTCTACCATTACAAATAATAGCCTCCACAAGCCAAGATGATACAAGCATCATGCTACAGAAGCTTGTCGATATGTGTTGTGTCAACTGCCGAATATTGCCGCTCTTCAAACGGGAAGTGTTGTTAGTACACTACCATTGTTAGTTTCCTGTCTCAGACCAATGGGAGAACGTGTTCGTATATTAAGACGGGATCGTAACAAGTGATCTCCGCAGGGTCAACGACTAAGTGTTGGAGAGTCATATCGAGGCCATGAGGGGTGATGTTGGAGATGGCAAGGCAAGCCGGGAGATGTGCATTGCGGCTCTTCGGGACGTCCAGCTGTCACGGGTGGTCGCAGAAAAAAGTCTCCGACGTCACATTCCAAACTCTCGTCACAATTACAGATTTTCAACCGCATTGCCTTGAGTATCTCCGCATGTGTTGTTGTGACTTGACCATGGCTCCGACCTCGCTCTGTCCTTCCGAGGTCGTGGAGGCCGCTGGCCGGCCGCTTCAGCAATTCATACAAGCCAGATATGACTGCTACTTGACTTGCCTCAAGACAGCAAATAGGCGTTCACTTCCACTTTTCGTAGCTCACAGTCTAGTGAACCTCTATATCTCTATTTGTCAAATCTTCTCATCAGTCTACAAGTATTCTTGCCGTGAGGTATTCTGCAGACCAAGATAAACACCATTATCGCGTCTGTCTTGAATCTAGACCACGTGAATCAGAGATCGAAATACTTGTTGTGATGATGAAACGAGGTCACTCTAGATCGCAGTACAAGAGTTGACACAGAATCGAGTTGTGCTAAGAGTAATAAGATATCAGGCTAACCTCCCATCCCGCCAATGCCATCCCAAGCCAAGCCAATGCCAACGGAACAATCACAAAACACCTCCCACACCTACTCGAACCCCGAACTCGCCCCCAAAACTCCCTTCAATCCTCCAACCCCAGCACCCTGCGCACCACTGCCCCGTCTAAGTCCCGCAATCTTCCTGACCTCCTCCTTGCGCTTCCGCTCCGCCCTCTCGAGCACGATCCTACGCTCCGCCTCTCTAGCCTGGTAATTTATACTGCTTTTCTTGCTCCCACCCATTCTTACACCTCCTCCAGTACTGGATGTGCTATCCTCCCTGCCCACAGCAGCCCTACGCGGCGGAGGCGGCATAAACGTCGTCGACCCCGTAGACGAAGTAGTAGAGAGATTCGTAGTCGCGCGCCTCAGCAGCGCCGGGACCCTCGAAAACGAAGACGCGAAAACCGGCGTCTGTTTGGTGAAAGCCATGTTGCCATCTCCTGTAGCTGCTGCCCCGGTCCCCGAGAGCATGGACGAGGTTTGTTTCTTGAGGGTCAGACGGTCGACTACGCCTGGGCGAGCTTGCGTTCTACGCTCTGTCGCTGGGGCGCGCGTCGCGGCTGCGCTGTTGTAGGAATACTCGTCGTCGGCGTCTTCGTCGTCGGAGAACATGGTGCCGTTTGCTTCTGGGTCGATGTGTGCATCTTCGATGAGGAACGAGACGCTGTCGCGGACTTCTTGAAGGGAGCGGGGTGCGCGGAACGCTTCGAGGGGGTTGCGACGCATGGAGATCTTTGGCCGCTTTGAGGCTATTGTCGCTGCGGCGGTGGGGTCTTGAGATGCAGAGGGTGTCTTCCGCTTGAGGACATTGGCTGAGGTCTCTTGCAAAAGCTGCGAAGTGGACTCTCTTTCGCCGTCTTGTGCGATCTCTTGTGAGTCGGTAAGTGCGGCATCCTCATCGACGTCGTGACCATCGAGGAGATCACCCATATCGTCGTCAGAGTCTCTGTCTTCGATAGCGCGGAGGAAAGCCTCTTTCTTTTCGTTGGTGCCTAATTTGCCCACACTTTCATCTTGAAGTAGTAGTCTTCGCTTCCTCGCCTCCTCCCTCTGTCTGCGTCTTCTACGTTCAGCGACCTGCTCATCTTCATCAGAGTCTAGATCGAAAGCCCCACCAGCACCACCACGTCCCCTTCTCATAGCGCCAGACATGAGATCGCGGTACAGCTTGCTTGTTTGTGCTTCATCCGCATTCCTCGCCTTCTCGGCGTAGAATGCGGCAAGCTCACGCTCATTGACTGCAACATCAGACTCGTCGATCATGGCCTTGTCTGCTTCATCTGCAACGTCAAGATCGGCTAGTGCTTCATCGTCAGAGGCGCCACCGAGACCTGCGTACTCGTCTTCGGACTCTTCGGCTTGTTCTTCGACCATTCGTCTGGCTTCAGAAGCTTTTTTGTTGAATTCAGCTTGCTTGGCTTTGCGCTCAGCTTTCGATGAGGCCTTGCGCATGGCCTCGAAGGCGTTGTTGCCATTGGTAGGGTCTGGAGTGGCAGAGACAACTTCATCTTCCGAATCGTCTACAAGTGGGGCAGCGCGGCGTATCAGTCGCCCTCTACGCTGGACCTGTTCGACAACTGGGCTCTCAGGCACGTCCATCAGTACGGTCTCTTGGGTCGAGTAGGGTGCCTTGAAGTCCAGCTTAAGAGGTGTCTGATCAGCCCTCATACCGACATCTTGCGAGGGTGTGAAATCGATGTCTCCAAATTGCGAGGCAGATGCAATTCGCTGCAGTGATGGAGTTTCTTGCAGAGGGAGCTGAGATGAGTGCAGGTCAATTCCTTGAGTCTCCTTTCCATTCTGACTGTCCGCAACAACAAGATTGAGCAAGGAGTCCTGAGATTCTGGAAGCGGAGAGAAGGATGGCATGGGAGCGGACGGGATATGTCGAAGCATTGCAAACGAGTCCTGTTCGGGGTCAGGATATGTGTTTCCAGGCACGGTCGAACCAACACTGTCCTGCGTGTCTGCCATGGTTCCAGCAAACATTTGTGAAACACCCATGGCTGGAGCAGCCCCGAAGCCAAAGGCAGCAGCAAGGTCATCGTTGATCATATCATCTTTGGTGGTGAAGGCTGGCCTTGAGGATGTGGGTGCTGCTTCCTCGTCGTCATCATCATCTTCCACCACTCGCTTAATGCGAGCCTTTCGTGAGGGTGCTTGAGTGGGTGTATCAAGTTGAGCCGGCTCCATGGCTGTTTGATCGTCATCTGGCTCTTTCCCAAGTTCTTCCTCCTCATCGTTCTCATCTACCTCATCTTCACCAGCTTCGTTGTCAACAAGAGCACTCGTCTCGGCTTCGCCTTCTTGCTCTTCCTCTTCTTCACTGCCAGACATGTCCACATCCTCGTCTTCTGGAGCTCCTTCCCCCTCATTCTCTTCACCACTACCGACAAAGTCACCGTCGTCACTCTCATCGCTAGAGGGAAGCATGTCCACCTCCTCCAGACCAGCGTCTTTTGCAGCCTTCATCTCCTTCTTCCTTAACTCATGTGCCTCTTCTCTAGCTCTCTCAAGCATGTTCTCGATAAAGATCTGCTCCTTTTCTCTCTCCTCTTCCGTCAAGACGATGATACCCCTCGCTCTGAGATTGGCAATCTTCTCTTCGCGCTCCTGAAGGGCTTGAATCCTGGCTCGCCTTCTCAATTCAATCTCAAGTTGAGCGGGAGTCATCGACGGCTTTTCACCCTTCTTCAATCGAGGCTTTTCGGAGTGGTTGAGATGGGCAAGGTGGCGAAGGACGTGTAGGGGACGTGATTCTGCAGCCTTGGAAGGACCTACCGAGGCAAAGATTGACGAAACACGATCTCCTTGGACAATCTCGATATCAGAATCAGAGTCGTCTTGCGCAGCAGAGTCCTGGGTGGGCCTTGGAGGTGGTATGATGCGGTATTTGCGTGGTGACAGCTTCTTCGCAGACGTTTTCTTGTGCTCGTTTTGTTTTGGGCTTTGCGGTGGTGGTGGTGCTGCATTGCTGGTCTTCGCCTGCGCGTGATCCTGAGACGAGGTGAGTTGGACAAGATCAGGCAAGTCTTCGTCACCCAGCTGGGCCGAATCTATAGTAGTATCCATTAATCCACCAACGGGTAGTTCTTGGCTGAGTTTCTCTTGTTCGTCGTGAACGCTCGGCGGGCTGCTCGGAGGCGTGTCCTGAGGAGCGGCCCTTTCGACATCCGAATCTGCACCAGCAACAGATGACGAATCGACAGCATTTGTGACATTGGCGAGAGGAGTCTGACTCTTGGTGGAGGCGCCGAACCTTGACAGGAAGTCGGCTGTGGTGAACTTCTTCTTTGTCTTTGCGAGATGGGTGAGTTGCATGTTACGGCTCATCCTCTGTGTCTCTCGGTTCATCTCCTCCAGAGCCTTCTTGCTTGCCTTGCGGGTTGGACGGGCTTGTTGGGTGAGCCTGTTCTCGGCAAGCAGATCCACGTCCTCGTCGTCGTTGAATAGGTCCGACAGAGGGGCCTCTCCTGCATGCTCCATACGCTCTTCTTCGGCATCTCTTTCCTCAGCTTCTTTGGCAAGTCGATCACGGCGTCTACGCTCCACAAGTTCTCTGAGACGAGCCTGCATCTTGCCAGAGTCTGGGAGGTCCGAGTCGGAATCGCTGTTGTCTTGTATGCCAATTGATCCTTCTCTTGCAGGAGCGGGAGACATGAACAAGCCAGGGCTTTCTGACCGCGTAGAAGCTGATGGGCTCCTTGCTAGTTGTTGTGTGCGAGCAGCCAGTCGTCTGCGCGGGGGCGAAGGTGTAACCGTTCTCTGGATAGGTTGTTCGATCAGGTGGGAGTTTGCTGCTTGCTGTGTCTTCTCAGCCAGCATCTCTTGTCGGATCCTCTGGTATACGTTTACGCCGTGCTCTTCTTCCTCGGACGAGGCTTCGTCTTCTTGAAAAGGACCGTTTGATGTTCCCATTCTAGCTGCCAGCCTTCCGCGTGGTCTTGTAACCGGCTCGTCTTCCTTGTCCTCGCTATCAGAAGCGGCACTCTCGCGCTTATCTTCTACCAAATCTATAGACCGCGATGGCTTTAGTGTCGGTCCAGCTGACCGGCTCTCGAGCTCATCGTCCGAATCGGCATCGATCTCGGCCAGCATTGCCTGGATCTTGCTTCTCGGCGAAAGAAAGGTAGCAGTAGCATTGCTGTCCGAGCCTGGTGTGGACGCGCGACTCGATCGCGTCGAGCGTGCCGGCGAAGACATTGTGAATGTGTATTTTGGGTAATTGATTACAGCTAGAATGGCAGGAGAGGCTGCGTTAGGTCAAACAATAGCTTGATTAATCATATCATATCAAAAAACAATTGGTGTGAAAAGGTTGGCAGAGTTGGGTCAAGAGACATGGATGGAGAGCTTCAAGACTGATGACCGTTTCGCGCCGGAAGACGCGACTTGAACGCGAACTTGATTGCGGCCTTGGCATTGATTTTCCACTCGACATCTCCAGCCACCACGTCCCCAGCCGGCTACATTAAACGCGTCCTGTGAACATTTGGTTGAATCTGTATATTCTGATTCGTGTCATCTGTCTGCTGAACTAGACGAGAGCAAAGCAAACACCTGCATGCGCCGATCAACCCTGTGTTGTCCACAAAACAATGAATGGAAAACAGCCTACTGAGTATGCTCTATCTTCAGCATAAACTCCTCAAAAACTCCCTCCAAACGCCAGTGGTATTGTGTAGCTCGTCCGCCATGCCTAATCCAGCACCATGGGCCTTGTAGCTCCTTCCCCTTTGTCCATTGGGACAATCACAATATCCTTGCTCCCTTCTCTGCTCATCCAGACGGGCACTCGGACTACCTTGACCTAGGCAAGAAGTCTTTCAGCAAGTGGACTCCACAACAGACCGAACGTGGCCACACAACCGCCGAAAGCTCCCACCGCAGCTGTCAACACCAGATCACTGCGAAGTCTCTTTCTTGGACGCTCTTCTACCGCCGCCATCTTCTCGCGTCCAGAAGCTGGCGAGCGAGGGAGTCGGAGGACAGCAATGCGAGAAAATTTCTCAGGCTCTGGTGCCGTGGCATCGGAACTTGCACCCACACCTGCATCCATCTGCTTGCCGACCATGGCTGTGTTTGCATTGGCAGGAGGCGCCGCCTCGTTCGCGTTCGCTTCCTGACCTTCAGATGCAGAATCGTGTCTCTTCTCCGTGGCGTTGGGCGCGTTAAGCAGTGTGTCCCAGCCGATGCCGTTGCTTCTCACCTGGTCCGCTGCCTCTACATCCACGTTATCGGCCTCGTAGATGTCTCTCTTGCGCTTCATGCCATCGCTAGCTTCGGTCGCATCTGGCTTCGCGACTACGGATGCGACATTGTCCGCAAGAGGATTGACGCTCCAGCCCGATGCGGCTGCATTGTCCCAACTTGCTGACTGGGCGGTCATGGTGTTGCTTGAGACATTCATGTATCCGTTGTTCCAGTCGCTTGCCACTTCTTCAGTACCAGCGTGCGTCACATTCTCGATTTTGTCGCCCAGGACGTCCTTGTTGGCCACCGACAACGACTGTTGATACGGGCTGTAGCTCTGGCCAAAGGATTGTGGATGAAGAGTCGAAGGGGCTGTTGCGAACTGAGACAAATGGTCGGCGATACGAGGCAGGGTCGAGCCGTAATGTGCACTAGCACCGACTGGTGCCAGCTTAAGGCTCGGGTCTGGCAAGACGCGGCCATCCGAGAAGAATGAACGACCTTGGTGAGTCTGAGACTGAATGGGGCTGGTGGCAGGCTCAGGTTCAGTCTCTCGCTCTAGCTCTGGCTCAGGCTGGGTGACGTGGGCCTCGATGACATTGTCATCCGATACTTCGGAGCTGGGCTCCTCCCGAGCCTCCTCGACTTCGTCCTCTTCCTGCTGATCCTCGTCAAGGTCGCTTTCATTTACATCCTGAGCTGACTCATCATCGCGATCAGCCGAATTATACCCATCGTCGTCGTCGTCCTCACCCCAAGGGTTCCCGTGATATTCAACTTCATCGTCCTCTTCATCCATGTCGCTGTTGTTGTAGATTTCGACGGGGATGCAGGAAGAGGCTGTGATTTTGGACTTCTTGGCGGTGGGTGACTGTGCGCGACTGCTGGTTGAATTCATCATGGACATGTCATCGTCGATGATGACAGGGTCGAGCTGAGAAAGACCAGAGCTGGGAGGATGTGCGGCGTCATCGCCGACCGAGTGCTTCATTGTGGGGAACGCGCCGACAATATTGGCGATGGTTAAATCCTGATGCTCGTTGTCCTGGTTGTCGCGCGGAGTCAAGTCGTCTCCGTCTTGATCGTCGGAGTAATCGAGATAATCCCCGGAGTCAGAAGGGACCCTGAAGGTGTTGCTGGAGTTGGCGTTCAGTGTTGCTTGAGTTGAAGCGAATCTCGGGTCGTCAATGTTTATGCGGACTTTGATGCCGTGGTGGAGAGCTGAGATGGACGTTGTAAGCAAGGAGAAAGACACGAAAGAGATATCAGGATGATGGTGATGCTCACCCTCTTGGCGGGTGACGGCGTCACCGAACCTAATCAGGTCACCAGAGTACAGGTAAGAGCCGGTAACAACCTTTCTGTTGTTGAGGAAGGTGCCGTGTAATGAGCTAGTGTCGTCTAGTCTAACACGGTGCTGTCGATGTGTTAGTCGAGTGCGCGTGTGTTGCTGTACGCTTGCAGGTAAGATATGTGGAGCTCACCAGATCACCATGCTCGTAGGTGAGCTCGGCGTGGTTGCGCGACATGACGGGGCAATCGAAGAAGGCGTTGTTAGGTGCGGGCTGAATGTTCTTCGAAGTGTTCTTCGAGGCGCGGCCGATTGTGATGGGACGTCCGGCGTGCAGCGTCAGGTGTCGGACGGGGTGCTTGAGAGTGGCACTGACACACTCGAGCCTGATTTTGATGGAGTCTTGTACACAATTAGTGTCACTCTCAATCAGAGACGAGATGGAGAGCATGGTTGGGGGTGTAGATGTGTTACCATTGCTTGAGAGAGAGGAGCGAGATATGCCAGACATGCTGGCGGTGAAGGGGTGGTCGTCGGATGACCGACTCGACGTCTATGTGTTGCAGACTTTCGTCAAGCTTCTCAGATATGACGAGGCAAGTCAGACAAGACAAGTCCAGTGGACGGATCTGTGGTCAAGGTTGTGTTGGTTGAAAGGCAAGCGGTAGGCAAGGTAGGTCTGGTGTGGAGCGAAGGTGGACGGCTGCTTGGGAGGGGTAGGCAGTAACAGGCAGCCAACGAAGCTTCCGAGAGATAGGTGAGCTTTGTTGCATGTGATGGCCACGGGACCAATCACCACCGCTCCTCCCCACCTAGTAATCACTCTGAAGCAATGTCGGTGCGAGGTTAAAGTCGGGCCATGATGCAGACAGACGCTATTGGCAGCTACTACATGTGAATCAATGCTACACGACTCTATTCCTTTACTCGACAGCATCCAGCAATCATCCCTTCTCCTCACCCTTGATACAAAGTAAGGTACCTTAGCCATTGCGGTGACGCTGATAAGATAAAAGACCGGCGATAAGGAACGCGACTCCAAGGTCTAAAATGTCTAGCGCCTTGGCACCGTGGTCCCCCACCTAAGGTGCTGCATGAGTCAAGCGCAGGCTCGACGGCTTTGGAATTATTCACGCGCTCGCGGCAAAACGTTTGTTGGACACTTTCTTGGACGGCGACGACGACCCTCTACCACGCTCACATATGAAGTCTGCGCATTCACCCCGATAGCATCGCGGTCGCCATAGTAGGGCAAGATGGAAGACTACTCCCAGACCCTGCCCAAGGAGCAGGTCGTCGATAGACCTCCCAAGCGCATTCGAGAGCTGCACTTTGGTGTTTTGTACGCATTCCCCGCACATTACCGAGAGGAAGACAACGAGAAAGAGAGAAAGAGAAAAGGGAGACAGGAGCTTGCGCTGACTATAGTACAGGTCGAACCAGGATATCGTCAAGCAATCCGTTGTCGAGGTCTCGGACCGCAACTTCTACGATCTCGGACAGAACGGCGGCAAGAAATCAATCACCCAACATGGCCCTCTCGACACCCGTCTGGGTACATCGTCCAAGACCGGAGTCTGCGAGCAGTGCAAGGAAGACCTCAAGAACTGCAACGGTCACTTTGGCCACGTCCGGCTCGCTCTGCCCGCATACCACTTTGGTTACTTCAAGAAAATCATCGAAATCTTGAACATCATCTGCAAAGACTGTGCAAGAGTACTACTGGACGAGAACACACGGCGGAAATATCTCAAGGCCATCAGACGACCCGATCTGGACTCTCTGCGCAAGGCCGCCATTTGCAAGAAGATTGTCGACGAGGCCAAGAAGACAAAGGCCTGTCCTTACTGCCAATCCCTCAATGGAACCGTCAAGAAGGTCGCAGGCCACCCTCTTAAGATTGTACACGTCAAGTATCAGACATATCTGGCTTCCAACGCAAAATCAAAGGTCAAGCCGCCGTCCATGATGGCTTTTGAGAAGTCTTTCGAAGAGGCCAGGGCCGGAGTGCCCGACCTTGAGAAGCACATCAAGCGCGCCGCAGATGACATGAACCCTTTGCGCGCCCTCAACTTGTTCCAGAGAATCACCGCCACAGATGTCGAGCTGCTAGGTATGGATCCGAAGCAGGGCCGTCCCGAGGCTTTCATTTGGCAATACGTCCCAGCACCGCCGGTTGCCATTCGTCCATCTGTCGCCCAGGAAGCCGCTAGCACAGAAGATGATATCACAAACAAGCTCGGAGACATCGTCCAAATCAACACCCTCCTCCGAGGTGGTCTACGCCAGGGTCAACCTGTACAGAAGATCGTTGATATGTGGGAATTTCTGCAGGTCCAGATCGCCATGTACATTGATGGTAATCTCCCTGGTCTTGGACGCGATTCCGCCTACGGCAAGCCTCTTAGAGGTTTCTGTCAGCGTCTCAAGGGTAAGCAGGGTCGTTTCAGAGGCAACCTTTCCGGCAAGCGTGTCGACTTTTCTGGACGTACCGTCATTGGTCCTGATCCCAATCTCAGTATTGAGGAAGTCGGCGTGCCTGTCAAGGTTGCAACCAACATGACCTACCCAGAAAAAGTCACCCGCTACAACATAGAAAAACTGCGCGCCTGCGTTCGACGAGGCAAGAAGATCCATCCTGGAGCAAATTTCATCGTCAAACAAGGTGGCCGCAGAGTGGTTCTTGAAGTGCTTGGAAGGATAGGCAAGCTCGATCAAGCTGCCAATCAGCTCGAAATAGGTGATGTCGTCGAACGCCACGTTGAAGATGGCGATATTGCCCTCTTCAATCGTCAGCCCTCTCTCCACAAGCTCAGTATCCTTAGTCACAAAGTCAAGGTCCGACCGTGGCGAACGTTCCGCCTGAACGAGTGTGTGTGCAACCCTTACAATGCTGATTTTGACGGAGACGAGATGAATCTGCACATCCCCCAAACAGAGGAAGCACGCACCGAGGCCATCGAGCTGATGGGTGTCAAGAACAATTTGGCGACTCCCAAAAACGGAACACCGCTTATCGCTGCCATTCAGGATTTCATTACCGGTGCCTACCTTTCTTCCAGCAAAGACAACTTTTTCGACCGCAAGACATTTTGTCAATTTGTGGGCTTCATGTTCCACGATGATGTGGTCATTGACCCCGAGACTGGCGAGAAACTACCCATAGTCATACCGCCGCCAACCGTGTGGAAGCCAGAACGTCTTTGGACAGGCAAGCAATTGTGGAACATGTTACTCCGTCCTAACCCAAAGATGAACGTGCGCATCAACCTCGAGGCTAAGTGCAAAATGTACAAGGCACCCACAGACAAGAGAATGGCCCCAGACATGACCGAAGACGATTCCTACCTCGTTATCCGCAATTCTGAAGTCATGTGCGGTTACATGGACAAGGCAACTGTTGGAGACGGAAAGAAGGATTCTGTCTTTTATGTATTGATGAGAGACTTTGGTCCTGATTATGCCGTGCAAGGCATGAACCGTCTCGCTCGTCTGTCTGCTCGTTGGCTCACCAACCAGGGCTTCTCTATCGGTATTAGTGACGTCTACCCCAGTCAGAGGTTGACCAGAGAGAAGATGCAATTGATCACCGATGCTGAAAAGAAGTGTTACGAACTCATCGAGTTGTATCACACTGGCAAGCTAGAGCGTGATGCAGGATGTGACGAGGAGATGACCATGGAGAACAGGATCTCGGGTATTCTCTCCAAAGTCCGTCAAGATGCTGGTGATGTCTGTTTTGCAGAACTCAGCCGACGCAATGCTCCCCTCACCATGGCCAAGTGTGGTTCCAAGGGTTCCTTAATCAACGTCTCCCAAATGGTTGCAGCTGTCGGTCAGCAGATTATCGGTGGAAAGCGTGTGCTTGAAGGCTTCCAAGATCGCACTCTTCCTCATTTCAAGAAGGGTGCAAAGGATGCTTCGGCAAAAGGCTTCGTCGCCAACAGTTTCTTCACCGGTCTCAACCCTACCGAATTCATTTTCCACGCCATGTCTGGACGTGAAGGTCTGGTCGATACTGCCGTCAAGACTGCCGAGACTGGTTACATGTCTCGCCGTTTGATGAAATCGCTCGAAGACTTGTCCGCGCAATACGACAACACTGTCCGCACATCAGATTCGAGTATTGTCCAGTTCCAGTACGGAGACGACAAACTTGATCCCGTCGACATGGAAGGCAACGCCAAGCCAGTAAATTTCGATCGTACCTTTACTCACGCCGTAACCACTACTTGGGACAACGAGGAGCGCGGGCTTCGTCCAGTTGAGATTATGCGAATAGTCGCCAACACTCTCGATCCCGAGCGCGCGAAACTTGAACGTTTCTCTCTCATGGGAGAGAAGCTAGACTACAAGGACCAGACTGACCTCGGTATCGATCAGTTCGAGAGTGCTCGTGACTTCCTCGACACCATCCAAAACTATCTTCAGATCAAATGCGACAAGCTTGCCCACATCCGCGAGAAGGTCGGAATGGATTCTGGTAACGAGGAGTCTGAGCACATTGATACAGAGGTAGCAGATGATGTGGAAGAACGGGTTGTTGCAGATGGTGTTCTCAAGCTGTCCAAGACTGCCCTGACCGAGTTCCTCACTCAATGCTTGACCAAGTATGAAAAGTCCAAGGTTCAGCCTGGACATGCCGTCGGAGCTGTCGGTGCGCAGTCTATCGGTGAGCCCGGTACGCAAATGACCCTCAAGACTTTCCATTTCGCAGGTGTCGCTGGTATGAGTATCACTCAAGGTGTCCCTCGTATCAAGGAAATCATCAACGCCTCCAAGGTCATCTCCACACCTGTCATCACCTGCACGCTAGACAGCAAATATGAGACTGTTGCTGGTCGCGTCGCAAAGGCCATGATTGAGAAGACCTTCCTACGCGATATCGTCTACTACATTGAAGACGTGTGGTCGACGGCATCTTCGTACATCAACATGCGCATCAACTGGGACACGATTGCCAAACTCGGTCTACGCCTCTCCCAGGTGGATATAATCATGGCCCTTTCCAAGGCCAAAGCCATCAAGTCCATGGGTGGAAGGATATCAACCTCTGGCAGCAGTCATATCCGTGTTACCGTTGATCACGGCTATGTGGCTGAAGCTGCCGCCAAGGCACGAACAGCAAAGTCTGCTCTTAAGCAGCGCAAGCCTACCGAGCTGTTCAACATCATGCAGGACCTAAAGCGCGTCCTACCCAGCGTTGTAGTCAAGGGCTACCCCGACTGCGCCCGTGCCATTGTCAAGAAAGACGACAAGCCCGACGCCACTGGCCGCGAACCCGTCAGTGTCCTCGTCGAGGGCTACGGCCTCAAGGCTTGCATGACCACCGAAGGCATCAACGGTGTAAAGACCTCATGCAACAACGTCATGGAGTGCAAAGAAGTCCTCGGCATCGAAGCCGCACGCATGACCATCATCAAAGAAATCAGCAGTGTCATGGGCGGTATGGACATTGACCCTCGTCACATGCAATTGCTCGCAGATGTTATGACCTACAAGGGTGATGTGCTGGGCATCACACGTTTCGGCTTGGCCAAGATGAGAGACAGTGTCCTCCAGCTTGCCAGTTTCGAAAAGACGCCCGATCACCTCTTCAACGCGGCCATGGGCATGAAGAAGGATCGTATCGAGGGTGTTAGTGAGTGCATCATCATGGGCCAGAGCATGAGTGTGGGTACTGGCGCCATGAAGGTGGTGAGAACATTGGGTATCACGGAGGCAGACTGCCGGCGCAAAAAGAGCGCCTTCGAGGAAGCATGGAAGAATGTTCAGCCTGTGCAAGTGATCTCGGCGGCGTAGCGGTAGTCTAGTCTCTGCGACCAGGAAGAGGAGGCGCAGAAAAGAAAGAAATTCATGACTGATGCTTACATTGCATTGCGAAAAGGCGTTTTTGTTTTGGTGTTGACAGACAAGGTGGGGGAGGTATTTTCGTCTTGTAGCACTAGGTAAGGCAGCCAACAGCTTCAGCCTTTCATACTTCAGCTTGTCTTTCAGTTATCCACATAAACCTAGTCAAATCTTATGAGCTGATGAAGCGTTCCTGTATCAAAAGTATAAAGGTTGAAACTCTCCACAATCTTGCTTTCCACCCCACAAGATCGCCATTAGATGCCACAATATGCTACCTCTTCATGGTCTTGACAAGATGCCACCCGCGGCCACTTCACTTCGTACATGAATATAGCAATTGATACCCCACACATCAGCAGAGGTGGGGTTAAGAGAAGGGCGTTGATCTGGAGAAACCTTGTCCCTCTATCTCCATGCCTTTACTGGTCCGCGTGGACTTTAGGTTCAGCCCTGCTGATGGTCTTGATCATTCTCCAACCGTTTACCCCAAGCACGTGGTAGAAGACCGTATGTAAAGAGAAGCACAACCGCACCACAATGACCTGCAGGTTTGATATCACGTACGAACTAGATCCAGGACAACCCGTACACAACCTCGCCCTTCTTCCATCGACTCGTATAGACGTCGCCACCGCTTTACATCGAGAAGTCCAAACTGACTGACTCTATTCTACATTGCACCTCGGGAGAAGGACAAAAACTAAACCACAATGCCACCAACCTACCACCCAGAATTCAACGCAGCCTTCGCCCCCATGGCCGCCCTCATGGCCGCAGCCCCCAAGCCACCCCCAGGCGACGTGCTCGCCACCCGCAAAAGCATCCTCGACACCTTTGGCGCGGCCATGAGGGCCAAACCAGACGTCCCCAATGTCTCGCACAAAATCTACCACGCCATCGCCGGCGACGGCCACAAAGTCCCCATCTGGCATTTCTACCGCACAGGCACTGGTTCAGCCACTAGCAGTGGTGGTGGTGAGGAGGAGAAAAGCAAAGGAACCAGCGCAGTCCTCCACGCCCACGGCGGCGGCATGTTTGTGGGCTCGGTCGAGCTCTTCGCAAAGGGCATCGCGGCTCGCGTGGCAGAGTCTGGCGTCCCGTTTTTCAGCGTAGACTACCGCCTCGCGCCCGAGTTCCCCGCTCCCACTCCCGTGGAAGATTGCTACGCCGGCCTCATCTGGTTGCACGAACATGCGGCCGACTTGGGGGTGGATAAGGCGCGTATTGGGGTTTGTGGGGAGAGTGCTGGAGGGGGCATCATGGCCGGGGTTGCGTTGCTGGCGAGGGACAGAGGGGTAAGTCCGGGACTGAAGAAGCAGGTTCTGGTTTATCCTATGCTTGATGATAGGAATATGGGTCCTGATGCTGTATTGCAGCCGTTGCTGACGTGGGATTATGATAACAACAGGACTGGGTGGGGAGCGTTGCTTGGGGATAGGAGGGGTGGGGAGGATGTCAATTGTTATGCAGCGCCTGCTAGGGCGGAGAGCTTAAAGGGCTTGCCTAGCACGTATATTGATGTGGGCAGCTTGGATATCTTCTTGGACGAGGATATCGTGTATGCGAGGAGGTTGGCGAAGGAAGGCGTGGAGGTTGAGTTGCATGTTTGGCCTGGTGTACCTCATGGATTCGATGGCATTGCCCCGGGTATTGGAGATGCGAAGAAGGCGGTAGAGGCAAGGGATAGAGCTGTCTTGAGTTTATAAAGTGGAATAGCTGACTTGCGTTTTGTTATACTTGGTGTCCCTACCAGCCTTCGAAGTTGCATCTCAAGCGGCGGACGGCAGTCTCTCAACATCTCCTAATTGCGCAAAACGACAGCGTCCGTTCAAAGATTAAGATGACATAGAAAATGGCATAGGAGATGGCATAGCAAAAGCAAAAAGAAAGCTCTCTGTCGGGGAATCGAACCCCGGTCTCCCGCGCTTGTAGTGCTACTGCACGTGACAAGCGGAAATCATGACCACTAGACCAACAAAGATAAGCTTTTGCTTGATGAAGGAGAAACCGCTGCGTACAACTATAACACTTAGACAAACAATACCCATAGGAATCAAACAAGTTCTCAGCTTGTAAATCAACACCCACTACCAATTTTGCCGCATATTGATTCAATCATATCATGCCATATCTTCGTGAAGGTACATTCCAACGCAAGATCGAAGACATCGTCTGCAGCCCATATACAAGAAACATTACCTCGAAAGCCAGAGCCGCACACGTAGTACTTCTCGGCGGACATCATCTGGCCTCGAGCTTACGAGGCTTCTTGCGGCTTGGTGCCGAAGAGACGTCGCTTTTCCTGACCTCAAGCTTGCGAGGCATCTTCTTAGCCTGTGGAGGCGAGGATGGCTGCGGTGATTCCTCAGCAGGCTTCTGCCGCCGGTCAAGTTTGCGCGGCTTCTTGCGGGTGTCTGGCGTTGGTACTTGCGCGGACTCGGTAGTAGACTTCTGCTGTGGCTGAGGTGCAGCGTCCTTCCTGTCAGATGTCGGTTGAGTTTGCGCTCCGTCACTTTTGGGATGATCAGAAGAGGGCTTCTTTTCAGATGTCTGCTGAGTGTGCGCGCCATTAGCTTGAGGCGGCTTCGAGTCTTGATTGACGTCCTTAATTGGCTCTTGGGTGCGAGCTTTTGTGGCGCTGCGTGTACTATGCTGTGACTTGGTCTGGTCCGACTCTAATCCCTGTGAAGACGTGGCATTTTTGCCTACTGGCTTCTTGGCCGCTCCGTTCGAAACTGTCTCCTTGTCAGGTCTGTCAGGCTTCGATTCCTGCTTCGTTGACATGGAAGGAAGGTATGACGCGCCGTACTCAGCCCATGTCTGTGTTGCCCCGGGGTGTGTCTCTGTCTCCCAATCGGCCATATGTGTCAGATCCGCTGTGCTTGGCGGCTCCTGCTCGTTCACCTGTCCAATCATCTTCTCCAGAGTGGCCTTCTGCTCATCAGTTGCCTTCCATCCTGGCAGATCTCCTGTGACCTTTCTGATCCCCTTGCCTACGAGTTGTCCCATGTTCCAGAAAGGACCATGTAGCGCCCCGGTCGCCGCACCTACTGCACCTCCAATGCCACCTGTGATTAATGTTACAGTGCCGCCCACCAGTGTGCCTGTCAGAGTGCCCAGGGTCACGCCAGGAATGGCCCCGATGCCTGTCCCAACTGCCATGCCTTGAAAGGTACCTGACTGCAAGTACTTGGCCGTCTTTCCAAACGACTCGGCTTCAATGCCTTTGTTGATGGCCTCTTCCATGAGATGCTGTCGCTCGTCTGGATCTGCGGCCCCATTGGCAGCCTGCCTTAGCTCGTGTGCTTTCTTTCGAGCTGCCAAGGCTTGCTGAGATAGCTTGGAGGACTCTCTGCGGCGTTCCTCTTCAGAAGGCACGTTCTTGTTTTCATTGCTATTCGCGTTCTTTGGTCTAGTATCGTTCGCGACTTGAGCGGCTTCCTTGATTGGTTTCTGAGAAGTTGCAGTCTTGCCCTTGCCCGCGGGCTGGGGGTTCTTGGCTCCAGCACTCATAGTCAGGCGATGGTGTTATCTTCAGACAACAATGCCCGCAGCCTTTATACCTGGCACGTCCATTGGCATGGTATGAGTAGACCTTGGCCAGCTGCGCCTACGTCACTGCAGTACACAGCATGACTCGCAATGCGGGGGCGGAGAAGGATGTTGTGAATCGTGAATACCTTAGAGTGAACAACGAGTCCTGGAAACCCGATTTGGAGGATGATAGCAGCTTGACATCTCTCGGCCCAATACAAGCTCACTGGATGAGTAGCATGCAGAGATGCTGGCGTTACAGGGTTGTGACACCCTTTGCGTCGAGAGCCCGGCCATTGAAGAGAAGCTCCGCACTGTCAATCGCGCTTGCGTGGAGGAGCCAAGTGAGTCAAGGCTCTCACTTGTCTGTATCAATTTGTCCTGCACCATTTCCAATTTGACCAGGATGGCTCCCGCTTGAGGCCGCCAAGAGCAGTAAAAGTAGTGGGCAACAACGGCCCCTATCCACAGCTTTGCAGTTGAGGTGTGAGTGAGGCGCAGCGGACTGGCATGCAAGGTATTTAAACAAAACGTGCTACTTGAGGCATGTCATCCAGTCGATAGGAGTCCCTGCATGCATAAGCTAGACTCGATGGAAGGAGGGAGTAGTGACTAGACATTCGTGGGTAAACAACTGCAGCATTTCAATAGTGTGAGTTGTTTTTCCTGCAGAACGCATTTACCGGGCGCTTAACCGGTAAGATGCGGCATGGTCCCAAGAAGACGAGCAGTGAAGGATTCATTTTTCTCTTGAGTTCGTTTCGAATACTGATTGGGTCCGATCAATTGTCATATATGTTATGCACTATCAGCACCACAGCGGCTAATTTCAAGCCAGCTTCAGCACTCTTCGCGGCTCATCACATCTATTCCGCTACCCTCATACGCTCTCAGCTCTGCGATAGCAAGACTTGAGAGTCTTTGCAGTTATGCAGGGAGGCGCCGGTATCTCGACTGTTCCCGTGATCATCCTGCATTTGAATCTCTACGAAACAACGATCCATGCAGAAGAAGAAGATATCAGCAGACCGAGAGAAATACACACCATGCCTTCCTGCAGAAAACGGAAAGGTCTGATAGACGGCAATCTACACTCACCGTGCTGAGTTCTCGTGTGACCTCACTTTACGGCGATGCCAATTGTCTCTTCCTGCAACCCTTAGTGCTCAATGATAACGAGATAAGAGGCTATGGTGCGAGATGCAGGTGTTCTCTTTGGAGGCTGTTTCTGGTTGATCGTAGTGAATTCTAACGCAAGGACTCAGCGTTGGCATATCATCTGGCATATGCTGTGCTGCATACCGCGGCTGGAGTGTTCCCGCAGCGTCGTGGTTTGAGGTTGACAACACTGAGAGCGTCAATATCAATGGACTCATTGATATCGTGTGTTAATCTATGTTCATCCTCGCTCGAAATGCATGGTCACATCCCGAATGCATTTCGAAAAGACTGCTCGCTACGAGCACAGCCCACCAGAGTTACAGTTCGAGTGGGTTTCTCAATTGCGTATAAAAATAGCAGAATATTATGTATGCAGCTGGAGAAGCATAGGAGCCTCGTGTATAGTACTTTGCTGAGCAGAACTCCTCTCCCAGCCAGTGCTTTCTGCGGTTCATTCATTTGTCGCACATACATAAGGTGAGCCCTCATAGATCTGTTTATAGCCGCGCACTCATTGAACATAGCCCCTGTGGCTGGAATCGAACTTTGCGCAGCTTCACGGCAATCATACCCAATTTACGAGGTTAGTACATATATATACTGTCGTTTTCTCTCCCGATTTTCTTTTCCTAGTAGTCCCTACTCACTACACAACACTCCAGACATAAGCCCTACAGAGTCAACTCCTTCAAAGCATCGAATAAGCCATTCCACAGTCAAGCGTCCAGTCCATTATGACTGATACTGACCGCGATGGTTCTCCGTCTTCTCAAATCCAGTTTGATGGACAGGCCCAACTCCTGGATCTGATCGATGAACTCCGTTCCAATGGAGTCAGCCGCCATATAGAGCTGCCACAGCTGGTAGTCTGCGGTGATCAAAGCTCGGGCAAAAGCTCAGTCCTCGAGGCAATCTCTCGGGTTCGTTTCCCGAGCAAGGAGAACCTCTGTACTCGCTTCGCGACTGAATTGATCCTCCGCCGAGCCCCCAAGATCAGCTTCTCAATCTCAATTCGCCCCGGCCCATCAAGAGACGCCAAAGACTGCGAGCGGTTGCAGAAGTTTCAGCCGCCATCTGCCTTGTCTGGTATCGAAAATCTTGCAGAAGTAATTGAAGAAGCGAAAAAATGCATGGGCCTGGCAAATGATGGTCATTTCTGCGAAGACGTCTTGACAATTGAGATTGCCGGACCAGAGCAGCCTCATCTGACACTTGTTGACTTGCCGGGAATCATTCACACAGAAAACAAATACCAGTCACAGAGTGATATCAATCTCGTGTCAACACTGGTTGAGAAGTACATGAGCAACCCAAGAAGCATTATACTTGCGGTGGTGTCAGCTAAGAATGACTCGGCAAATCAAATTGTACTCCAACGCGCTCGTACCCAGGACAAAGATGGCGTCAGAACTCTTGGTATCATCACGAAACCTGATGAACTCCGCGCTGGTTCCGGCGATGAGAAGGCCTACTTGACGTTGGCCAGAAATGACAATTTCCACCTTGGTCTTGGCTGGCATGTGTTGAAGAATCGGAGCTTTGAGACCAAGCACGCCTCAAGCGACCAAAGGGATCAAGACGAGGCCAGGTTCTTCCAGGAGAGTGTATGGGCTTCATTCGACCCATCCAAGCTCGGAATCACACACTTGCGGACCCGTCTGGGCAAAGTCTTGATGCAGCAGATTGCGCAAGAACTGCCGAATCTTATCCAAGACATCGAAAGTAACATCAAGGAGTGTAACGACACTCTGAGACGTATGGGAGATCCACGAGATAGCCCAGGAGAGCAGCGCGTCCATCTCACAAGTATTGGCCAGAAGATGAGCCTGATAGTGAATGCGGCGGTAACTGGTACTTATGCGCATGCCTTTTTCCGATCTACAGCACCGGACGAGAGCAACTCCAAAAACCTTCGTGCTGTGATAGAGAAGTTGAAGACTCAGTTCGAGGTCAAGATGATCGAGCATGGTCACGTGTATGACATCTGGGACGACAACATCGATGAAGCATACGAAGACCGGGTGTAAGTTTAGCGAGGCCATCTGGGGTATTGACCAACAAAGAAGTCATGCTGACCATCTCTCAGGACGTTCAGGACGAGGATTGCTCAGCATGTTGAGAACGTTCGAGGCTCTGAGCTACCTGGCCAGCCCAGTGCGGCCATTGTCGGGGATGTGTTCCGCATGCAAGCAGAACCATGGCAAGGCATTGCCAAAGAGTACGTCTCTGAGGCTTGGAACGCTGTGCAGACATTCCTGGATCATGTTCTGTCATATGTGGCTAGTGGGATCACTCGCAATGCCATCATGTCAAACATCATCATGGATGTCATGCGTGAGAAGGCTCAAGGGCTCGATGCCAAATTGGAGGAGATCATGAAGCCTTACAACAGGCAGAGCCCAAGAGTTTGCTCAGGACGCTTCCTGTCAGTCCTAGGCAACGTGCAAAGCCGCCATCTAGCGTCGAGGCTGCAAAAGAAGATAGGCAAGGTCTCAATTGACAGTAATGCTAGAGATGTGGCCCCCAACGAGATCGTTGCGGCAGTCATGTCTCTCGTTGAGACAATTGGCAAGGACCCTGACGATGACAACGATGACGAGACCACTTCCATCATCGAGGACTACATGAAGGCCTATTACAAGGTTAGTACTGACTATTGGCGGTTATACAAAGCATCGCTAACAAACGAAAGATCTCGCTGGACACGTTCATTGACAATACCGCCAATTTGGTTGTGGAAAACATCTTACTGGACAGCCTGGATACCATCTTCTGCCCTGAAAAGGTTGCTCGTATGAACACGCAAGAGCTACACGCTCTCGCGTCGGAGACCGAGGACGTTCAGATGGAGCGT
Source organism: Dothideomycetes sp. NU200 (assembly GCA_027943355.1). NCBI lineage: Eukaryota > Fungi > Ascomycota > Dothideomycetes > Dothideomycetes sp. NU200. The sequence continues at coordinate 675,465 of BSCJ01000011.1, read as the reverse complement.
ATCCGCGTACAGAACAAATTGTTGACCATGCAGGAAAGTCTGCGAATCTGTAGACGTTATCAGTCGCCACGCTTCGCACCTGGGTCACTGCCCACAAAGTCGCCTGTCACCCCTTTGACACCAGGGGAGACCAATGAGAAGACACCTGACAGCTCTACCAATGCCAGGCGCTCAGGAGTCAGTGCATCTACAACGTTCGATTCACCCCCACCACTCAGTAAGCTCAAGGCATCATTATCGCTTCTGCATGTTGCTGACTACCACTCTCAGAGTTTGTCAGCCAGCTTCTGACTCCTCCAGCGACTCCACAAGGAGCAAGAAAGAGTTTGCAATGAGGAGAGTATCGCGATACATCGTAGCTTGAATTGATGTACGAATTATCTTGTCAGACCCACGGATTGGTGCGCTTTAGGGGATGCTGTCTGAATGGAGGTTGGAGAGATAAGTCTCCTTCTCGTACGACTTACGATCAAGACTGATCAGATTATGACCTGGCGAATGGAGTGCTTTTTATCAAACATGTTTCCTGATCATTTGCCATGGTTCACGTGACTTACGGACAAATTGAGAGAGCTCATCCGCACTGAACATCGTTGCGTACCTAGAAAGCGCTGATAGCTATTCACATGAATTGTGTGCTTTTTCGACAGCTGTGTGGAGTACCACAGCAGAGACGGCTTACAGGCACAAGATTTGGCCTGGGCTTCTCATCGACATTTTAAAGCTTGATAAGCCAGCAAAGAGTCTTAGTTCAGTGCTCGTTTGTTAAAGAAAACGCGATATGCATGAGTCGAGGTTTTTCCATAGAATGACGGCCACAATCCCAGCGTTTCACCAACCGCCGTGTACGCGTAGTGCCAAGGCATTAAAATATGTGCATGATGCTCTGCGCACGCGTACCTCAAACTAGAAGAAGATCCCAGAACCCCTGATTGTAGGTCGTAACATGTCATCAGAGTCCTTCCGTCTGATGTGCTTAACACCTGAAGAGTCATGCATCATCTTATACAAGAACAATTGACTTATTCCACAAGGTTCAGGACAGCAATTTTGGCTTGTCTTAGCCTATTCCTACTCCTGACGCTTCTCGTTTCTTGGCAGTCGCCGGACGATCGGTCTTCTGGTCCCGAAAGCATATTCGACAGCGAGTACATACCAAACTCACTTCTTTACGAAGAGGATGGCACGTTTTCTCATGATGCTTCGCCTACCAAACCTGCCTTGATAGCAGCGGCACGTGCGACTCAGAACGTCGTCTGGATGGAGGATTTGGCCGCCGAGTAAGACCACAGATCAATAGATCGTTTATCGTAGACACCAACCATATTGATATCAGACACAGCTATGACTTGTACCCATATAATGTCGATGACCGAAACGCACACACACGACTTGCTATCCCATTGAACAAGGGTCATGAAGCGATGGTCTACCTGACGTACATCATCAATAATTACGATGCATTACCACCATATGCTGTGTTTTCTCATGGTCACAATGAGAGCTGGCACCAACAAGGTGATATAGTCCACCTTATACAGTCATTGAAGATACCTGCACTTCAGCAAGTGGGATATGTACCCCTCCGTTGTGATTGGTACCCTAGCTGCCCGGCTGAAATCAAACCTATCACCAAAGATGGTGTTGTTTGGGGACCTGGAGTCCACAGAGAAGAGGCCGAAGATGCCATTGCTGACGTGTGGGAGATGTTCTTCCCTGGTATTGAAATACCGCATACGATAGCGTCGCAGTGCTGTGCTCAATTTGCTGCCACTCGGGAGGCTATTATGAGGCACCCTATGGAGCAATATGTTATCATGCGAGAGTGGTTATTGGCGACTAAACTGCACGATGATATCAGTGGCAGGGTTCTTGAAAAGCTGTGGGCTTATATCATGACTGGTGAACCAGTACAGTACGCGGACGTGCGATTAGGAATCTCGAACACGATGCTAACTTGCAATAGTTGTCCGTCTCCACATAGCTGCTCCTGCGATTACTTTGGCCGTTGCGAGGATCAAAAGTGGCCGAAGCCTCCTAAGGCACTAGGCAAACTTCCTCCAGATAGTAATATTCTATGAGGTACCAGGCCAAGGCATATGGGGGTGTTGTTCGAATTTCCAGCTACTCGCAGACAGGGTCTGCCCAGTGGACTCCCATGCCAATTACAGCCGGAAAATGGGCCATATTAGAAGATTAGTGGCATTAAATGGACAAATTGTCTCAGATGTATACATATCCAGTATTGAGAGTCCAGAATAACCTGGACTTCTGACTTGACTAGATGTAAGCCCAAAGTATGGCAATGGTATCAGATCTGACCGCGTAAGTAGTCCGATCTCTGTGCCAGCATTGTTGCTTCCATATCCTACCTCAGGTGAACTTCTTATGACGAAGTATCATGCCTCCGAAACAGGGTTAGTCGGCAATGTGAGAAAGCTCAAACAGCGGGTCGGCTATATGCAGGTGATTAACGACGCATTACCCCATATCACCTCCGCATCACGTCCCGCGTAAAACGTTCTACATTGGCTTCCTCTTACTCGTACCAACATGACTTACCGACACTTTTGCCGCAACGTTGATTCCCTTCAGCAAAGCCTGTCAGAACTGCGGAGGTCTTTGGCTATCTCCAATTGTGTCGTTCGAAGCTGTCACGGATGACATGTGCCCAGCGAATCTGGTCCGCCCTAACCTCCGCATTATCCGCTAGTAACACTGGTCCAGCTCACTTTCACTGAATTGTGATAGCACAATCCCTACCGGCTTGTATACCCGAAATATAACGAGTGTGGATTTTCGCTCAGCATTGCACCAGTATAGAAAGGCTTGCCCCAGCATCGCCCCTGCAGTCTGCCGCGAATTGCATCCGTTCGGCTAGCAACAGATGTTGATACCACAAATGTTTGGCCAATAAAAGATACATAAGTGATCCAGAGGCAGTGACTAAAAAAGGCACTACCTCCAGTCCTCAAATCAATTCTCTAGCGTTCACGGTCTAAAGCAATATGCAGTTTCATCTCAACGGCTTTCACGCTGGTGACCCTGAGCAGCAGCAGTCGCATGTCTACAACGATGCATCGTCCAATATACCCTCGAAGGTCGACGTACTGGTAATCGGTGCAGGTCCGGCAGGTCTAGCACTTGCAGCTCAGCTCTCTCAATTTTCAGACATTACCACTCGCATCGTTGAACAGAAACATGAGAAGTTGACCCTAGGCCAAGCAGATGGACTTCAGTGCCGGAGTCTAGAGATGTTCGAGGCATTCGGATTCAGTGAGCGCGTTCTTAAGGAAGGCTACTGGGTCAATGAGACGACATTCTGGAAACCGGATGAAGATCGAACAAGAATTGCGAGGAGTGGACGAATCAGAGATACCGAAGAGGGCTTGTCAGAGTTTCCACACATCATTCTCAACCAGGCTCGAGTGCATGATTTCTTCCTTGATGTTATGCGCAAATCTCCGACGGGCTTGTCGCCAGATTACTCGCGGCGGATCATCGATCTAAAAGTCCAACGGGACGTCTCGAGTGACTCTCCAGCAGACTATCCGGTGGAGGTCAAGCTTGAACGCTTGGATGACGGTCATCAAGGAGAGCATGAGATTATCAGAGCGCGCTATGTAGTGGGCTGCGAAGGAGCTCGAAGCAAAGTTCGCGATTCACTGCGACTGTCAATGAACGGCGACTTTGCAAATCAGGCATGGGGAGTCATGGACATCCTCGCAGTCACCAACTTCCCAGACTTTCGCACCAAAGCAGCCGTACACTCTGCGAATGAAGGTAGCATCCTACTCATTCCTCGAGAGGGTGGTTATCTTGTCCGCTTATACATCGAACTTGATAAGCTCAAGTCGGACGAACGCGTATCAAACAAAAACATCACGGCAGATCATCTTATCGGAGTGGCTCAACGCATCTTGCACCCTTATGAGCTTGATGTTAAAGAGGTAGCCTGGTGGTCGGTCTACGAGATCGGCCAACGACTATGCAGTCAGTTCGATGACACAACGAGTAACACTCCTGGCCAGCACCTGCCTCGCGTATTCATCGCTGGAGACGCTTGTCATACCCACAGCCCGAAAGCAGGCCAAGGCATGAATGTCTCGATGCAAGACGGGTTCAACTTGGGCTGGAAGCTCGCCTCAGTCCTAAGCGGCGTGTCGTCCCCTGAAATCCTACGGACCTACTCCACGGAACGTCACGCAGTCGCCAAAGAGCTCATAGACTTCGATCGCGAGTTTGCAAGAATGTTCAGTGCACGACCCAAGCGGTCAGACTCGTTCAGTGTTGCGGCGGGTGGTCCCAAAGACGTCTCGAAGCAAGCGACGGATGATGAAACAAAGGAGGTTGACCCTGCTGAGTTTCAAAAGTACTTCCAGCGGCAAGCGCGCTTCACGGCGGGTCTGGCAACGAGATACACCCACTCTTTGATCACGGGTGATCCGAGACATCAACATTTGGCCAAGGGTTTCGAAATAGGCACCAGATTTCATTCTGCACAAGTCATTCGTCTCGCTGATGCCAAGCCCATGCATCTAGGCCACACAGTCAAAGCTGACGGGCGATGGCGCATATTTATATTCGGTGCATTCGGAGATCCAACTGCACAAAATTCGTCTTTGAGCGCTCTCTGTCGATTCTTGTCTTCGTCTGTTGTATCACCATTGAACAAGTACACCCCAAAAGGCGCGGATGTGGACTCTATCTTTGATCTGCGGGCTGTGGTTCAGCAAAACCATGCATCGCTGAGCTTGGATGGCTTGCCAGACATTCTATGGCCAAGGAAAGGCAAGTATGGACTTCGCGATTACGAAAAAATCTATTGTGCCGAAAAAGCCGATGGCTGTCAAGAGGATATCTTTGACTGCAGAGGGATTGATAGAGAGCAAGGGTGTGTGGTTTTGGTCAGGCCGGATCAATATGTTGCGCATGTGCTTCCTTTGGACGCTCATGACGAGCTCGCAGACTTTTTTGATGCTTTCATGATTGCCGTTTAGATATAGGAGATAGTGTGGTGAGCTGATCTATCTCATCGACAACTCTCTTGACTACCTTGGTTAGAATGTATTGCCAGACTCGACGCATACCTTCTCCTGTGATCGATGACAGTGGCTCGCAGAACGAGATTAAACTAACAATATGTTCAGGTAATATTGAAATTGGGGTATACAATGGTTGTATGGTGTAATGGTTAGCACACGAGATTCTGATTCTCGTGATCCCGGTTCGATTCCGGGTACGACCTTTCGTTTTGCATTCTTGGCTTCAAGGTCGCACTTGTAGAATCATGTTTCGAGATTTTTTTTTTTCCCATTATTGACAATACTTGACTAGCCTCTGTTGGGCCAAATCAAAGCTTGCCTCGGCAACGGCCCCGGGTTCATGGGCCACTTGGACGACTGGCGTGAACACATCCATATCTAAGCTTCCCCACACGATCACTGCGCACTGCATCTCCTTACCTTATTGTGGTTTACACATAAGAACATACACAAGCAATCATGGCCAGCAAAGAGCTTCCAGAGATCCAATATACCAATGTCGAGCATATTGCCGATGTTCATAGCAAAGTCAACAAGACGTTTCTCTCGCACAAGACACGCCCATTGGCATGGCGCTTGACACAGCTCAGGAAGCTCTGGTGGGGACTGAAAGATAATGAAGAACGACTCATTGAGGCATGCATGCGCGATCTGGGAAAGCCACGATACGAGTCTTACCTTACTGAAGTAGGCTGGGTCATGAATGACATTATTTTCATGTGCGACAACCTAGAGAAGTGGGCCAAGGATGAAAGTGCCTCGGATATCCCCCTTATGATGGCTCCTATGAAACCAAAGATTCGCAAGGATCCATTGGGTGTGGTGTTGGTTCTCGGGTAAGTGCCGCCCATATCTGAGGAGCTTCACACTTGCTAAATCTGGTTCAGAGCCTACAACTTTCCTGTTCAGCTATCTCTTGGGCCATTCGTTGGCGCAATCGCGGCTGGATGTACCGCAGTGCTCAAGCCATCTGAGAACTCGCCTTACACCGCGGCTGTCATGCAACAGATTGTCGAGACTTGTCTTGACTCAAGCGCATATGCGGTTGTTCAGGGCGCCATCCCAGAAAGCACCGCACTTCTCGACTGCAAGTGGGACAAGATCTTCTACACTGGTGGTGGCAGTGTAGGCACGATCATTGCAAAGAAGGCTGCTGAAACTCTGACGCCTGTGACGCTGGAGCTCGGTGGTCGTAATCCAGCCATCGTGACCAAGAATGCCGATCCACGCCTTGCGGCACGTCGATTGTTATGGGCAAAGCTTCTTAACGCCGGCCAAGTCTGTATCAGTCAGAATTACATCCTGGTTGACAGGGATATCATGCCCTTCCTTATCACTGAGCTCAAGGCGGCCATCAAAGAGTTCTACCCCAAAGGCATGAAGGACAGTGAGGATTTTGGACGCATTGTCAACGATCGTCAATTCCAGCGATTGAAGAAGATGCTCGATTCTACTTCTGGAAAGATCCTTATTGGTGGTACGATGGATGCAGCGACCAAGTTCCTCGAGATTACCGTTGTCGAGGTTTCTTCGCCAACAGACTCCTTGTTGACTGACGAGTCGTTCGGTCCTCTCATTCCGATCTTGGCAGTCGAGAATTTGGACGAAGCATTGCGCATCGCCAATGATGTGGATCCCACACCACTAGGTGTATACGCCTTCGGCAGTACGGCCGATACTAGCAAGGTCCTTGCACAAACTCGTTCAGGAGGCGCAAGCATCAATGATGGCTTCTTCCACGGCTCAGTCCCTACCCTCGAGTTTGGTGGTGTTGGAGCCAGTGGTCAAGGCTGCTACAGAGGAAAGGCCAGCTTCGACTGTTTCACGCACCGTAGAGCGGTCACATACACGCCTTCGTGGGCGGAGTCTCTATTGGCTATCCGTTACCCACCATATGCTGGCAAGCTGAAGCAGATCAAGTTTATGAATGAGATGAAACCAAACTTCGATCGCGCTGGAAGGGTCAAGAGAGGTCCTGTCTCGTCGCTACTTGCCTTCGCTGGCAGACTCGGTATGGCCGGACTGAAAAACTGGCTTATTGTCTTGCTCACTGTTGTGGCTACACGGCAATGGCTTATCAGACATGGACGACTTACTACTGTTCATGGTTTCTGAAGGAACGACATCTTATATAATCCTACACTCTCCTGCCAGAGTAAATACAACAAATCCACTATCGCGTGTCTGGCCTGCTGGTGAGACTCGGGTATCACATGTGCCCCAATGCCTCATCAGTCCTTGCATAAGTGATTCACAATCCTTTGGTATGCACTCGTGGTTTCTCAAGTGAGCACAGTCATGCAAGTAAGCGAAACATTCCGACGTCGGAATCGTCGTATTGCCCCAGAAGCGGAGTCTAGTGTGATGATCAAAGCTCTGGATAGGCCCTAAGATAGGCGTCTCTCCGGATCTCGTGAATCCCATCTTATGATCTAGATGTCTGGTGTGACGGCAAGTAAGAGTGTAACATCATTGACATGCACTGTCAATCATCCTACACTCATGATTACAGCTTGCTCGTGAATGTGAGCTGGCGAAGTCTGACCGGGTGAGTGCATGTATATTGGAATGTAACAGCCCCTTGCATTGAAATGCAATTGATCGGGACAAAACGTGAAGTGAACGAATCAGAGGTAACAAGCCGTATTGCAGATTCCAAGAGTGTATCGTCCTAAAAGTTTGGTCAGCAAACAAGCATTGGGACAGGCCTGCATGACAGGATTTCACTATGGTAAAGATGTGTTGGCTGTCAACGGAACGAGTGTTTAAATGCATTGCGCTGAGGACAGTGAGCAACGGTATTGCTGGACGGACTTGGTCCTATGCTTTGCACATTGTGACTGTGGACGTATCCACAATGTGGAATAGCTACAGCAACAACGTTTGACTGATTCATTGTAAAACCTAGTGCACACAATATCCTTGCTTGTACGTGTGTGTGTCTTGGCAATGAATAATTACAACGACAATGGTAGGGTGCACCGAGCGCGGGAGGTCAGCAATTTCGCCAGCCAGAACTTCTCCGCAGTGCGAGCACGGCCGTCGGGTCCAGCCGATGTCGGTAAGGTAGGTTTTACAATTTTCGAAACTGTGACTAGATACAAAGGTGCAGTCATCTTCCCATTACCTCCATCTCCCCATTGATACCCTTATACCACATTATGTCTTCCAGAACCGCTACCCGCGCCGCCGTGCGCGCACTCAAGCAGGCTTCGCGCCCTGCCATGCAGCAGCGCACCTACCTCACTGCCGCCCTTAACGCTGGCAGACAGACTGCTGCTAAGCAGATGCCCAAGGCCACCCTTGCGGCTCAGCAGGTCCGCGGTGTCAAGACCGTCAACTTCGCCGGCCACGAGGAGCAGGTTTTCGGTGTGTTTTTGATGGATTTTGAGCTCTATGAAGCTGTTTGGAGATACACGGAGCTGACAATTGGCCCTTAGAGCGCGCCGACTGGCCCAAGGACCGTCTCCTTGTACGTTTTCACTAATGCGTCAAGCGACGCTTTCAATTGCAATCAAATCAAAGTTGCAAATAAGAGATAAGGCAGAAGCTTATACTTGACAATAGGAGTACTTCAAGAACGACACCCTCGCCCTCATCGGTTACGGCTCGCAAGGTCACGGCCAGGGTCTCAACCTCCGTGACAACGGCCTGAACGTCATTGTCGGTGTACGAAAGGGCGGCGCCTCATGGAAGGAGGCCCAGCAAGACGGATGGGTTGAGGGAAAGAACCTCTTCGACATTGATGAGGCCATCTCCAAGGGTACCATCATCATGAACCTCCTTTCCGACGCTGCCCAGTCCGAGACCTGGCCCCACATCAAGCCCCAGCTCGTCAAGGGCAAGGTACGTCTTTTTCGTGTGAAAGGTAGCCATTGATCACGTTGGCTCATGGTTCCCGCAGACTCTCTACTTCTCCCACGGTTTCTCCCCCGTTTTCAAGGACCAGACCAAGGTCGAGGTCCCCACTGACATTGATGTCATCCTCGTCGCCCCCAAGGGTTCCGGCCGCACTGTCCGCACTCTTTTCAAGGAGGGCCGTGGTATCAACGCCTCTGTCGCCATCTACCAGGACGTGACCGGCAAGGCCGAGGAGAAGGCTGTCGCCCTCGGTGTCGCCGTCGGTGCCGGTTACCTCTACAAGACCACCTTCGAGAAGGAGGTCTACTCTGACCTTTACGGTGAGCGCGGCTGCCTTATGGGCGGTATCCACGGTATGTTCCTCGCCCAGTACGAGGTCCTCCGTGAGCGTGGCCACTCTCCCTCTGAGGCCTTCAACGAGACCGTCGAGGAGGCCACCCAGTCCCTCTACCCTCTCATTGGTGCCAACGGCATGGACTACATGTACGAGGCCTGCTCCACCACTGCCCGTCGTGGTGCCATTGACTGGAGCGCCCGCTTCAAGGACGCCCTCAAGCCCGTCTTCGATGACCTCTACACCTCCGTCCAGACTGGTGAGGAGACCCGCCGCACTCTCGAGTACGCTTCCCAGAAGGACTACCGCGCCAAGTTCGAGGCCGAGATGGAGGAGATCCGTGGTCTTGAGATCTGGAGAGCCGGAAAGGCCGTCCGCTCTCTCCGCCCCGAGAACGTTTAAGTGCGTTTCTAATTGCGAGTGAGGGAGGAAGGTGGTGACAAGGACCGGGCGTGGGCCAGTCGCTTGTTGGTGAAGAACGGATTCATGACGAAACAAGGGGATGCTACGTGTTACAGGATGTGATAGTCTCATATTTTAGGCAGTAGATGACGACGCCACACCAAAAAGACAAGCCTTTTTTCTTTGTATAGGTAACGGGACACCACGCTGGATTTTGGGGGCACTTGATTCGAAAGTTTTTGTAGAATTTCGGGCGCTTCTCTGGTTTAAAACAGCTTATAGTCGAAAAGAAACCTTTTGCCTTTTGAACACCAAAACTTTAACTGTATTACCTACTCAGCACTCGTCCGTTGAAGCCTATACATAACCCTACTCTGTATAAGGCGCGTTTAATTGCTTTAAGTAGCGCCACGATCGACGCCTACACGAAACGACATGAAAAGCATGTCACTTCCGGATCAGGCAGGTGCTGTTCGTGCTATCCTACTTCCACTACATCCTTGCCATTGCCGTAACCACTAAGCCATGTATGCAATGTCCTTCTAGCAGATCTATCACTAGACCACTGTTAAACAGACCGTAGAGCTTCCTACCTCCTCATTCTTTCCTACCCAATCTTATGAGAAGCAAGCATACTCGCTCAAGTATGTCGGAAGATGGATCAAAAGTAGGAGGCCTGGCCAGGACAGTTTGTATGTTGATCCGGAGAGTGATGGCTATGGTAAGAGTCGAGTTGTACAGAACTGCTATCGCTCAGGCAGTGTCATTATCCTCGCTGTCCAGGGAGAAGTATGGCCAACGATAGGCCTCATGGTAACGCAAGGCTGTCCAAGATACATCCACGGTTGCCACGCTCGTAATGAAAGCCATCGACGCAGGCAATGACAGTATGTTTTCCTTAGCTGGTTCCGATGGATTATTCTTCGAGATTATAGAGGCAAACAACATGCTCCTCGTGGATGGGGGAGTAGCCAGCTTGATTGATGTACATTGGACAGGGTTCCCTAGCTACCAAAAGTGACTTGGAATGGAATGTGGAAACCTATATAAGTTGGTTCTCTAAGCAAGCTACTTACTACCATTGGAATAAGCTGTTGTGTCCGGTGGTATGAAATACCTAGAATGGTTGCATTACCAACAAGGTGTGAACAAATGGATGCTTACAGAACCGTAGAGGCGTGTTCTTCAGAACAGTCAGTGGCTCCAAAGCAGTTGAGCACATCAATGGTCCTCGGGTCAGTACGTTCATGCTCAAACATGCTCTTCACACTTATAACTATCTTGGTCACTTAGCAGGTTCGGGACCTGGAATGAACCTCGAGAAGGATTGTATGGTGTTGGACGATGCCACAAGAGAGAACCATGGTGTATTGAAGAGCATCGAACTACCCCATGCAGGTGCGATGAACGATGCAACGATCCAGCGTATGGAAAGAAACGGTTCGCTTGCGCTTACCATGAGGAACCCTCGGCGGAGACGTCGGGCGGCGGAGTAATGGTAACCGCCATGACATGTTGTTAACGGAAATCACCTCCGTATGACGGATATATGGAAGGAGGAGATGGTCCAACCATCAAGGGTCAAAGCCGCCAAATAAACAATAATGTGTTCATTACCAAGGTATAGCTCCGTCTCAGTGGCTCAAAGCTAATCTGAACGTGGGACAGTTGGCTCAGTCATCATTCCGGTTGGGTGGGTATGGAGTATTGACCATCTTCGACTTACCATGGCGAGTGCTTTACATCCCAGCCACTTACCTCCTCTCTTTACGTGCCAGGGGATATGCTGTGGCTACATAGAGTTGACGCAATTCACTCAGAAGAACACCATGTACTCCACTTACCACATGCTGGGTCACTTCATAGCCTAATCGGCAGCGATTGACCGCTCGTGCCGTTCTTCCTCTTCTGACGTTGTCATGGAAGAGAGACAGTGACGGTGCTGTCGTAGTGTTCATGATCCCCACATCAGTCCGACGTGGAATCGAGAACACAGTATGCCTGTAAGTAAGTAGTCGTGTAACAAGCGGGCTGGTCTCGGGCTGAAGGTAGTCTGATGGCGGTCGCTAGACCGGATCCTCGCGATGAAAGGATCCATCATGCATATTCAATGAAGGTCGTGGAGGTTTCTTGAGTGGCGAAGGCGGTTCCTATGGTGGGTGGAGCCAGTAGAATGCATGCACAAATAATTGTACTGTACATCAAGAGTCAAGAATAGTGTCGACAGGGATCGCACGTCATATTCGGATCCTAACTGAGATATTTCGGATCCGTACAAAGTAGCAATCTGAGGGCTTGCTAAGAAGAAACAGCAGTGGCTCGATTGAGAGGATTACCAAGACGACGGGGCGGAAGCAGGATACAATTGTCGCCGTCAGGGTCTTTGATTTGAACATTTCGTGTTACGGACATATCAAAACGGCTTCGAAGTTCTCGGCTTCGGATTCTAATTGTTTTTCAGGGCCCGAATGTAAGTACTCCACATCGTCATATCCCACGAGTTTGAAGCTTGGCGACGGATTGCCTGAGCCAAATCTGGAACCTTGTGAGGCGAATTTGCACGCTGCCATTGGCTCGGGAGATCACCTTCGCCGGTCCCGTTCAGAAATCGGTCTAAATGAAGGCGCCCTGGATCCACACAGGGTTAGGGCCTGTCGACTAGCTCAAGAGCAAATGTTTGAAGGACTTCTGGGAGGTATCAACATCCGCTACCGAAAAGATATCAGTCAACGTCTGTGATTGTGTAGCTTTATATGTAGGTAGGTGCTGTGCTCTTTGCTCGTCTGCAATTTTCGGTTCCACAAAGTGTCCAAATCTCGTAATATCTTCTTATCACATTTTATACACATTCTTAATAAGAGATGGCCACTAACGGCCCGGGCTCGTACGCCCCTGGCATCCCACAAGGACACGGAGATGCAATCTTTCGAACTATTTCGCGAACATTTTCTCGACAAACTGTCGAATACGATGAGAAGGATGAAGACTCACAAGATGAGCCTATCAGCAAGGCTGAAGACTGGGCTCTCATGCCCGAAGTAAAGAGATATGTCGAAGCGGACAAGGCCGAAGGAAGACGGCTGGGTGTCACCTGGAAGGACCTCACCGTCAAAGGCGTTGGAGCCGACGCTGCCTTTAACGAAAATGCTTTCAGTCAATTCAACATTCCCAAACATATCAAGGAGTCTAGGCAGCCCGCCCCACTAAAGACCATTATTGATTCCAGCTATGGCTGTGTCAAACCTGGAGAAATGCTGCTGGTGCTCGGCCGTCCTGGAGCTGGCTGCAGCTCTTTGCTCAAGATGCTTTCAAACCGAAGAGCCGGTTATGCTGAAGTCACTGGCGATGTTCATTTCGGAACCATGGACGACAAGGAGGCCAAGCTATATCGAGGTCAAATTGCCATGAATACGGAAGAGGAGCTTTTCTTTCCCACTCTTACAGTCGGTCATACGATGGACTTCGCTACACGACTAAAGGTGCCCGATAACCTTCCAGAAGGTACAACCAGTCGCGAGGAGCACCGCAAAGCATTCAAAGACTTTCTCATGAGGTCAATGGGCATCGCTCATACAGAGGACACTAAAGTCGGCAACGAGTACGTCCGTGGCGTTTCCGGAGGTGAACGAAAGCGTGTTTCGATCATAGAGACGCTGGTGACCCAAGCAAGTGTCTTCTGCTGGGACAATTCAACTAGAGGTCTTGATGCTTCTACTGCACTCGAATATACCCGCGCCATCAGAGCGCTCACGGACAAGCTTGGTCTAGCATCCATTGTGACACTATACCAAGCTGGCAATGGAATATACAACCTTTTCGACAAGGTGTTAGTCCTGGAGCAAGGCAAGCAGATATACTACGGACCACGCTCCAAGGCCAGACCTTTTATGGAAGAGCTTGGTTTCATCTGTGATGACGCTGCCAACGTTGCCGACTTTCTTACTGGTGTTGTCGTTCCGACGGAGAGGAAGATTCGCGAGGGATTTGAGCCAAGGTTTCCTAGAACCGCCAGTGCAATCAGAGACTGCTATGAAAAGTCCGAGATCCAGACACGCATGGTGAAGGAGCTAGATTATCCTCAGTCGGAAGCAGCCAAGGTCTGGACCAAGGAATTTCTCGAAGCTACCCACACAGACAAGGCCAATAGTCTTGGCAAGAAATCGCCCTTTACTGTCTCTTTCAATCAGCAAGTCCGAGCCTGTGTCATACGCCAATACCAAATTCTCTGGGGAGACAAACAGACTTTCATCATTAAACAAGGCTCTACCATTGTTCAAGCTCTCGTTTCTGGCTCTCTCTTCTACAATGCACCCGACAACTCATCTGGCCTCTTTATTAAGGGTGGCGCTCTATTCTTCTCCCTTCTCTTCAACGCTCTGCTCGCAATGTCGGAAGTCACTGATTCCTTCTTTGGCCGACCGATTCTGGCCAAACACAAGTCGTTTGCCTTTTACAATCCTGCCGCGTTTTGCATTGCTCAGATTGCTACCGACGTTCCAATTCTACTGTTCCAAGTCAGTGTCTTTTCAGTGATCCTTTACTTTATGGTCGGACTGAAAGTTACTGCGGGAGCATTCTTCACGTACTGGTTCATCGTTTACCTCTCTACTTTTGTCATGACTGCCCTTTTCAGAGCATGTGGTGCAGCCTTTCCCAATTTCGATGCTGCTTCCAAGGTCTCTGGATTCCTCGTTACAGCTCTTGTTACTTATATCGGTTACGAAATCCCCAAGCCTAGAATGCACCCATGGTTTGTGTGGATCTATTGGATCAACCCAATGGCGTACGGCTTTGAAGCCCTTCTTGGTAATGAGTTTAAGGACCAGATTATCCCCTGTGTCAACAATAACCTCATTCCAAATGGCCCCGGGTATATCGGCATGACGAACAACCAGGCCTGCGCTGGTGTTGGCGGTGCTCGACCTGGAGCAACATCCGTCACAGGTGCGGAATACCTGTCCAGCTTGTCCTATAGCTCGTCACACGTCTGGAGAAATGTCGGAATCCTGTTCGGTTGGTGGTTCCTGTTCATCGGCATCACTATCTTCTTCACCCTCCGCTGGGGCGAGTCTGCTGGCAACAGCGGCTTTCTTGTCATTCCCCGCGAGAATCAGAAAATGGTTCCAAAGCATCTCACCTCCGATGAGGAGTCACAAGCCGATCCTCAATCAGGAGCGTCCATGGGAAGCGCCGAGACTCCGGTAAATGAGAAGTCGAGGCCTGAAGAAGATGACCAAGTCAACAAACAGCTTGTCCGTAACACAAGCATCTTCACTTGGCGCAATCTCACCTACACAGTCAAGACACCATCTGGCGATAGAGTCCTGCTTGATAATGTTCAAGGATACGTCAAGCCTGGCATGCTTGGAGCTCTCATGGGCTCTTCTGGAGCAGGCAAAACCACTCTTCTAGATGTTCTGGCCCAACGAAAGACCGATGGTACCATCAAGGGCGAGATTCTTGTTGATGGTCGTCCTCTTACTTTGTCCTTCCAGCGTTCCGCAGGCTACTGTGAGCAGCTCGATGTTCACGAACCTATGGCCACCGTACGGGAAGCCCTTGAATTCTCCGCCTTGTTGCGTCAAAGCCGTGATACTCCACGAGAGGAGAAGTTGGCTTACGTCGATACGATTATCAACCTTCTCGAAATGCAAGATATCGAACACATGCTTATTGGAAAGGTCGGGGCCGGTCTTTCTGTTGAACAACGTAAGCGTCTTACGATCGGTGTCGAACTGGTTTCTAAACCCTCCATTCTCATCTTCCTCGACGAGCCAACCTCAGGTCTCGACGGCCAGGCTGCTTTCAACACTGTCCGTTTCCTCCGCAAACTTGCCGATGTTGGTCAGGCCGTCTTGGTCACTATTCATCAGCCCTCTGCACAGCTTTTCGCTCAGTTCGACACTTTGCTCCTCCTCAGCCGCGGTGGCAAGACTGTCTACTTTGGCGAAATTGGCGAACAGGCAAAGACCATCAAGAGCTACTTCAAGCGCTACGAGGCCGCCTGCCCCGACAACGTCAACCCTGCCGAGCACATGATCGACGTCGTCTCCGGGTCCCTCTCCCAAGGCCGCGACTGGAACAAGGTCTGGCTCGAGTCTCCTGAATCGGCCCAAATGCTCCAAGATCTCGACGAGATGGTCAAGGATGCTGCAGGCAAGGAGCCGGGCACCAAAGATGACGGCTTCGAGTTCGCCGCCCCGTACAGCCAACAAATTCGCCTCGTCTCACAGCGCATGAACCGCGCCCTCTTCCGCAACACCGACTACATCAACAACAAGTTCGCTCTCCACATTGGTTGCGCACTTTTCAATGGATTCACCTTCTGGATGATTGGAAACAGCGTTGCCGACCTCCAACTCCGTCTCTTCGCCCTCTTCAACTTCATCTTCGTCGCACCTGGTGTCATGGCACAGCTGCAACCCCTCTTCATCGAACGTCGCGACGTGTACGAGACTCGCGAGAAAAAGTCCAAAATGTACCACTGGGCGCCGTTCGTCACAGGACTTATCGTATCCGAGCTGCCCTATCTCTGCATCTGCGCAGTGCTTTACTTCCTCTGCTTTTATTACACCGCCGGCTTCCCACTGGACAGCAACAAGGCCGGTGCGGTCTTTTTCGTCATGCTCATCTACGAGTTCATCTACACAGGCATCGGCCAATTCGTCGCCGCTTACGCACCCAACGCCACCTTTGCTTCGCTCGTCAACCCTGTCATCATTGGCACGCTCGTTTCCTTCTGCGGTGTGCTTGTCCCGTATGCTCAGATCCAAGAGTTCTGGCGCTACTGGATCTACTACCTCAACCCCTTCAACTACCTCATGGGCTCCCTTTTAGTATTCACATCTTTCGACGCCGAGGTCGTCTGCCGGGAGTCCGAGTTCGCCATTTTCGACCCGCCTGCCGGGCAGACCTGCGCTGCTTATCTCGCGGAATACATGCAGGGGATGGGATCCAGAACCAACCTTGTCAATCCTGATGCCACGGCTGGATGCCGCGTCTGCGAGTACAGGGTCGGCAGCGATTATTTGTATACGGTCAATCTCAACGACTACTACTACGGGTGGAGGGACGCGGCGATTTGCGCGTTGTTTGCGCTGAGCTCGTATGCGCTTGTTTATATCCTGATGAAACTCAGAACTAAGGCTTCTAAGAAGGCGGAGTAGTCGAGGGACCTTTCTTCGTATTATACATGTTTCTTTCTTTTTCCTATCTTCCTCAACTTACTTGCCCACTAGATCTCCTTTTGTATTTGGTTGTTTTTCGTCCTTGCTCTCGGCGAATTGTCTCTCTGCCCCTTTTGGCATGAGATGGAAAATGGAGTCATTAGAAATGGGACTGGCGTGCAAAGCAAAGCGTGCTTGGTTGAGTTTGCTAAAAAAAAAGATTATTTAATATGTACTACACCACGTAAATCTTGCTGGACTATCATGTTCAAATTTTCTTCCTTTAGTGTTCAGTATGCTTGCTTTCAATCCGTGATCAGCCAACAAAGAATCTCGGATCCTTGTGATATGCAGCTGATCACCATCAAGCATGCAAGCGAATGCGATTAAAGTCTAAGATATTCGCTCGTATCATTGGGCAGCAAAGTGAAACCATATCCAATCTCTACATAATCGGCAGAGATATGGTAATCCACTTTCCGGTATCTATCACAGGGCAGGCATGACGACATCTGTTGCATGGTTCAACATCGAGCTTCTACTTCCATGCGACGAACCGACTGTACCCTCCAAGACGATCGAGCTTATCACAGCAGGCGGGCTTGATAGATGACGAATGTAGATTCTCGCAAACGAGGCGCCGCAGATGTGGGTGATACAGGACTGTTCAGCCACCACGACAACGAATAACTTGGACGTACGAAAAGACCCTGATAGGCACTGATGAACACTCACTGCCCTTCTACCACGCGTGCAAGGAAGAAGTGGGGAAAGAAAAGCAGTCAAAGTGCGAGGTTCCAAACACACTAGATCAGCATTGCGCTACCGTATTACGTTGCGTGGTCATAACGATGTTGGGACCACGAAAAAAGATCTACAATCTCATTATCTACAAGAACGCCATTGGGTACGGCGTGGGCGAAACGTATGTTTTGGCATAGTGAACTTGTGGCTGATTATTGGGTATCGTCGGTTACAATTTCCTGCAACAAATGAAAGAGGGGTGGTGCTTGACGCCTTGAGGTTGTTGGAAGATATGAAACGTGGGATCGTCCTTGAAACTCCAGGGTTGCCTTTTTGCTTCATTTTCAAACGTTTGAAAACAGTCTTTCAGTATCTCGCTTATAAAAGATGATGTGCTGGAGAAACAGAGTGGAGCAACAGAGCACAAAAGCTGGGAAAGCTGGAGTATCGGTTATCAAATCAATGGAGAGATTTGCAGGTCATTGTTCATCTTGTGCGCTGGTCACGGGCGAAAAAGGTGTAAGATGAGATGTGATCGTCGTTTCGGGCGGGTGTAGGTCCCCCATTATGTTTTTCCCCCTCTTCCTTCTCTCGATGCCTGATGTGGACTTTTGTCAGGGATCATGGCGGGCCGAGACATGAGGCTATCTTGCGACTAGGCAGTGCGATCTCAATTTCAATCTCTGACAGTGTCGAGGGACGGGCCGAGGGGACTGTTGTGGCTGAAGCTAACTAGGCATTTGTAAAGGTTTACTTGAAAATATCGATGGTAGCAGCAGCAGCAGCGCAGTGATCTCTACATGGTTATGTGTGACTGGTAACGAGAGATCTAGGTTCAGTACTCGTATTTGCGAAAGAATTGGATGACTGATTATCTCGATGCCTGATGTCTCGGCAACAGGTCAGCTGCTGACTCTGACACAGCCACGAGCCGCCTGAGATCCATTGAAGCAATGATGTTCTGCCCCGAAAGAAACGAGAGAATGGGCAAAAGAAATATTGCACGAGCCAGGACGGCAGCAAGAACACAGTGTTAGCGGCAGAATTTGCCGATGTAGAATTGCATTATCTAGGAAGCAGTATGACCTTTTTGAGAACTTGAACAGGTGGTATTTCGGAACAAAAGACTATATCCAGATTGGGGTCAGTCCACGTGGTGGTATTTGGTAGAATGGTGCTGAATAGAGTTTGAGATGGATCACAAGAAATTGAAGCAAAGCGGGCTCGGCATTGGATGGCTTCAGTTCCGGCGCCTCGAAGTGGTAAAAGAATGCTTCCGGCCTCCGCGCAGCATGACGTACTGTATGTACAGGCAGGCAGTCGAGAAATGGAAATTATCAGAAAGGGAGGAACAGATGTGCTACATGGCTTGCGAATCAACAAGAGCAGTGAGGTGTCTGGTACCTGCATATGGCCTCACGATAGCGCGATATCAAGTACGACGTCGGGGCTTGTATCGGTGACTGCTTTGACCTGTCAAAAGGGCAGATGCAGACCCTGAAAGGCTAAAAGATTGCAGCAGCGATCAAGGGACCGGCAAGTTGATGGATTCGCAGGTTGAAGTGAGGAGAAGGGCAGGGACAGTGCGTTTCAGAAGGGGCTGCAGACACGAGATGCCACCACCGCGTCATCGTTCGGTTGTCGGGAAACTGGCGCAGCTCACGAGCGCGCATGAGGTGGTCGAGTACAATAGTGTCGAGTAGTCAAGGTATCTATAGCTTTTAGTGCTTGCAGGATTATTGTGCAACAAACCAAGTCACGTTTCGCTCGTATCTTCTGCACTCTTCAACTTTGCGATATTCTCAACTTGGAACCTGGTATTCCCAACCACCCTCTCTTTGCACACTCCACACACCGTCACTCGTCAGACCCTGATAGGCACTTGCGCGAGCACTACAGTGTCGTATAATTGCATATCCACCGGCCTCGGCAACTCCGGATTTCTGCGATAAGGGCGACCTTGCCTTTCGTGCACGCCCAAGTGGAGTAATTGGTGGTATCAACCAAGATACACCGCAATGAGCAGTGGTGCCCCGGAAAACACCTACACATCGACGAACAGCCCGCGCAACTCGTCTGCCCCTCTTTTGCAACACGAAGACGACTCCGATCTCTCGCCCACCACCGACCGTACCTCGGCCGGACCCGGAAACGACAGAACCCAAGCCAGCAACAAACAGAGCAAGAGGAGACTGTTCGGTCTCGGCAGCAAGAAAAAGGACGAAACCAACATGGACCTGTCATCGCAGACCACCTTCCTGCCCTCCACACAGGCAGCCATCGCAGCCATGCGACCTGTCTCACCAGTACGACAACAACCACCCGAGCTCAAGCAGATCCCCACCACGTCGCCTACCCCCTCATCCGCTGCCTCTCCGCATCGCGCCCCAATGCGATCCTCTTCACCACAGGGCTCATCTCTCGCTTCGTCTCAGATCTTCGAGCGCAGTGTCCAAGAGTCGACCGTGCCCACTGAGCTTTCGCCTGCTATCCCATCCCACATACAGACCGAAGACATGATCCCCCCTGCGCTCGAAGCCTCATCGCTAGCAATCACAGACAAGCGCCTTGATCCTGACGAGGTCGAGATTGTCACTCACGCCGCACACCACACGGCAGCAGCTGGCCTCGCCGAGGGGACTGCCAGCGCCATGCACTCAGATGCCGCTCTTCAAGCTTCACCTCAGGACTCACAACACGAAAGCATTTATTCCGCCCTGTCGCGACAACAGGAGAGTGTGGACAACGACACTGCCTCGACGTATGGTGCATTGGATCCAAACGATCCCCGTCGTCTGAGCTTCATTTCCTTTGCAGATGTCGTGCAAGCTGAACATGCCGAGACTGGTTCCATCCATAACATGCCCATGTCTTCAAGCTCCGTCGCGCAAGCTCGCACGCGATCACCGCCACTAGATAGATCACCATCCCCCATGCGATCCCCGGGCTCATCTCATTCGCAGTCCTTGTCACAAGGTGTCACAACACCACCCTTGGGAAGCCACCCGGCATCCATGAAAGGACTGGACCTGAGTCCCGGTCGCTCCCCGGTCGGCAGTCCGCAGCAGCACGGTGAATTGACCATTGAGACGATGAGACAAGCTTTACGCCGGAGCGGCAGTGGAGATTTGGGAGCAGCGGCAAAGTCTACCGGCAGCTTGCCTGTCAGCGCCATTGGCGGAGATGACGGACTCGACAGGAGCCCCTTCAGATAGGGCTGCACATTGCGCGAAACGGAAACCGGATTGGCGAGTCAGGGATGCGATACGCGTACAGGCTTCATGAATTGGACTAGTAGGCCGAGGCATTGGGACGACATGGTTGAGTCATGCCACTGTTATGTGAAGATACCACTCAAACTTCTTTTTCTGTTTACATTTCTCTGGCTGCTGGCGCATGGCGATTCGCGAGACAGCGCTATCGGTCAGCGAGCCGACGGCCTCACTCAGGCTGCTTCACATTTTATTTATTGTTGTTACTATCCCGAATACGGCGGTGGGGAGGCAGAGATGGGGCAGAGTCGTGCTTACACACCGTCCCACTTCTTGGCGTCTATCTTTGCAATATGAAGGTCTGCACTACTATTGATACCAAACCAAACACGTATGCTATTATTGAGAAAATACGATCGACTGAAACCCGCACACGACGGACCAGAAGTGTCATTTCCGGTTCTGTCTGCAACTGCACTGCATCATTGGACAACGTGAGGCACTGGACTGGCTTCTTCGAGAGCAAACCTAGAACGATCGACGTTGGGGTGTTGGGACTGGTGGGGGAGAGTGAGGCTACAGATGGGAAAAAAAGGTTCCAGCGTGGCGGTTCCTTGTTCAGTGGTCCCAGCCAGACGACGAGTCAGAGGGAACAAAAACATGCAGGCATATCTGTTGGACCGCAGCTGCTGAACTGATTGAAATCTTGGGTCACAAAAGTGGATCTCATGATCAAACAGGGTTGCGAACCTGCATTGTTTTTGATGCAAGCGTGTTTGTTGTGCTATATATGTGAAACGGAGCCAGCATAGGACCATGTGCACGGATGCAGGATGGTAGGGTTTTTGTGGTTTCGCGGGGAGCTTTTTTGTTGTCAGGAAAATGTTCTTTGGGCCTTCGCGAAGGATGTTGAAGACGATGTACAACGAATCAGGTGCGGGCTTCGGAGCTGCCTGTTTCTTCTTGGTCTTGTATTGACTTTAGCCTCGCTTTCCCGCCCATTGCATATTTCCCCTTCAATCTTTGATTGGTCGCGGAAGAAAGGGCAAGGCACGTCCCGCTTCCGTATGTCGAGTGACCAATCGTTCAGGAGTGTGGTGCTGGAACCATCCCGTCAGCTGTCTCGGCAGGTCGCAGTGCCTTGCAGAGTAAGATAAGGTAGTGTGTCGTGCTTGAGTTTGTCAAGGTCGATTGCGGCTCCTTGATGATTTTTTGAATTATCTGGGTAGCAGTTTTGAGTTGGTGCCAGCGGCTTCGTATTCGCCGTTGGAATGATACATAGATTCAATTGAAGGCGCACCGTTTGTGCTCGCTACTAGTTGCATGCACGGCTCCTGACGCTCTCCGCATCTGCCTTTTGGGTATCACTACTGCATCTGTCGTTGGACTGCAACCGCTAGGTATTCAAAGCATTGAAGCTTGGCAGAGCTGGTCGTGCGCTGGCTACTGGGATCTGCACGCCTGCGATATAGACGATTCTGACCGACCCTGAGCCGACGAAGACGTGGACCTGCTGCTGTTGTTGCTGCTCACTCAGCCGCCGCCGACTAATCAACAAAAGGCGACAATACACAAGACAGGTAGACGTCTCCCGAGGCAGCCAATGTGTTGCGCATCCCGATCCAGCAGCGCCACCTCGTCCGTCTCCCGAATACACATATCCACTTCTGATCTCTGGCGGTGTTTCGCTGGGGAATTGTCCCACTCTGGGTCTCCCTAGGTAGTTAGTCGCGGTAGTGCGAGTCAAGGCACCGAGCGTTCGGCGTCCTGTCCAGTCCTGTCCAGTCCTGGTTGCGCCATTCATTGGGGAGGGTTACCATAACAGGGCTACCATAACAGGGCCGCTATAGTCTGCTCGGCAGGTAATAATCCCAAAGCAAACACCAGATCAAGGGCTCAAGGACAAGGCCTCCAAGTGGCTCCGGGCAGCGCTGCACATCTGCACTGCATCTGCACCTGCATTGCACTGCATTGCACTGCAATTGCACACAGACGTCGACGTTGACACGCTGGCCCCTACCAGGCTCCTACAAGTGCAGGCGAGCAGGCATTGCGTTGCGTTGCGTTGCGTTGCGTTGCGTCACGTTTGGCTGGTCCGGTCTGGTCTGGTCTGATCTGGCAGAAAGTGACGAGTCTCACTGCGCAGGCACAGTCGAGATTGATTTGCGCCGCAGCCAATAAACCCACAGGCGCCACGGTCTAAATCGGCGTGATCTGATCGCTGCTCTTTCTGTGCTGGATACCGTAAGCAGGGATCCACTCTGGCCGCGTCGTATCGTGTCGTACAAAGACAACATGGAGCCTTCGCGCCAGGCCCGCCAACGATGGACCCAGAGCGAGCGCACGAGGAAGCAGCCCAGCCTGTATGACGAGTACCTGAACCAAGAGAAGCAGGCCCAGTCGCCCACCACCACCTTCGCCCAGCCGGCATCTGCATCCATATCCTCGTTACCCGGAGGCCCATTGTCCCGTGACCCCAGCGCCAACACCATCCGCACCGTGACGCCAGACGACAGCGCCCACCCGGTGCCCGACACGCACGCCTTTGAAACCCAATTCCTGCCAGCCTCGGTCTCACTCCCAGGCTCGCCGGGCTCCAGCAGCGTCAAGCAGAAAGAGAAGGCAGCCTCGCCCGGCACCGGCACCAGCACAAGCACAAGCAGCGTCAAGCACAAGGACAAGCCCACGCCCAGTCCCCTGACCCTGGCCAGGGGGGTGCTGGGCCGCTCCGAGTCGTCGACGGATGCGAGCAAGAGAGACAACCTGAGCAGGATCGTGGGCAGCCGGCGGCCGCGCACCAGGACTCTCGACGAGACAAAGGCACAGGCACGATCCAAGTCGCCTCCCTCCAAGCCTTCGCACAGGATCCGGCATGGTTCAATCCACACCGCCACTCCCTCGCACAGCGCAAACGACAGCATCTCCTCGACTGGCCAACCTCCGCTGGTGTCGCCCATCTCCCAGACGTCCTTTAGCTCGAGCTCGACCGCCCCGCCGCAGCGGCCCTTGTCGCCCGTCTCCACCATTGCCTCCGTCACTGATAGCATGAACGGCCCGCTGCCCAGCGCCAATGCGAAGCGCATCTTGCACCTGATGAAGACGTTGTGCGGGCGCATGTCTGGCAACCTCCAGTTTCGCCGTGGGCTAGCATTACCCTGGCAGTTGGCATACTGCTACATACAAGAGGATGTTGGCAGTCTCATGTGCGAGCCCGAACAAGATGCTGGCCATCACCGTACCCTTGTGCCCGACCTACGCGGTTGCCAGGTGAAGACTGCCATGGACGAGGAGACGCAGATTCCATACCTCGATGTTTCCCTCCCAAATTCGAGTCAAGAACTTCATATCCGCTTAAAAGACCGCAGCGACTTTGACTCGTGGTTTGCTGCGCTACTGTGCTGGAACCCCATCCGTCCAAAAGGCATCCACAATAGAATGACCAAACCGCAATCGCCCATTGTCGCAAACATGCCGCTATCATCTGAGAGTAGCCGAAGAAACTCGGAAATGTCTCTCACTCTCAAGGAAGCTCCCATAATAAAAGTTGGCCCCATGATCTACTGGGACTCCAACATCTCTTACAGTAATGCCTCCGCCACAACTCCCCGACAGCTGGGCAGGCCTCAAGTCCCGCGCTTGCAAAGCTACGGCTCCCATTGGTGGAGACGTGTTTCGTGCACCCTTCGTGAGAATGGCGAACTGAAACTCTACGCTGAATCTGGCTCTCAGTTACTGTCTGTCGTACAACTGTCTCAGCTCTCTCGCTGCGCCATTCAAAGGCTGGACCCTTCTGTCCTCGACAATGATTTCTGCATTGCAATATATCCACAATACACCTCTGGCCACGCCGTCGCCTCGTCCATACGGCCCATCTATCTTTCTCTCGAGTCCCGCATTCTCTTCGAAGTCTGGTTTGTCCTTTTACGCGCTTTTACGATACCCCAATTATACGGCCCCAAACGTACCACATCCGACCCAATCGACGAAGCCTCAATACCGCAGGCTTTGGATAACCTCGTCGTTAATAGTACTGACATGTTCCGCATGGAACGCTCTCTTGTAGTCCGTGTTGTCGAGGCTAGACTACCCAACCCGCCCATGAGCTCTCGAGCTGAAATCAATCATCAACAAGCCGTCAAACAAGGAAACTGGCCGCCAAGCCCTCAACAGCAAGATGGCCATTATGTCGAAATATTGCTTGATGGCGAGTCACGCGGCAAGACCCAGATCAAGCACGAAGGAACCTCGCCATTCTGGAGGGAGGAGTTCGAGTTCCCTGACCTCCCTGCTGTGCTGACCTCGGCATCTGTTTTACTTAGGCGTCGCCCACCCGATCTGACTACTCCAAGGGAACAGCATGAATTGAGACTGGTCCACGAAGCGTACGGCCTGACGAGCAACGGGCAGCGTCCTGGTCAATCGGCAGGCTTCACCGGCATATCACACGATCACACGCTTGGAAAAGTTGAGATATACCTCGAAGAGCTGGAAGGTGCCAAAGAAGTTGAAAAATGGTGGCCCGTACTGAACTCATACGGTGACAGTGTCGGCGAAATACTCATCAAAGCCCGCGCTGAGGAGAATGTCATCCTCATGTCTCGAGACTACGAGGCTTTGGGCCGATTACTGCACAAATTCGACAATGAGCTGACGTTGCAGATTGCGCAAATGATCCCCTCGGAGTTACGGAGGCTTTCAGACGTCTTGCTTAACATATTTCAAGTTTCTGGAAAAGTTGAAGATTGGATATGCTCGCTGGTAGAAGAGGAGATTGATGGTGTTCACAAAGAAACGCCTGCATCTCGACTACGTTATAGTCGCCGCATTGGAAGCGATGCTGATAATGCTGCTGCAATCACCGCATCTAGTGAGCGCGAACTTATTGTCCGCGACATGAACAAGAACGCTACACTGGAGGCCAACCTTCTTTTCCGTGGCAACACTTTACTCACCAAGTCTCTGGACTCGTACATGCGTCGTGTAGGCAAGGAATACCTGATGGCGGCGCTTGGTCCTATCATTAAAGACATCTACGAGAAGGATCCAGATTGTGAGGTTGATCCAAACAGAGTTGGCAACGATCGTGGTCTGGAGAGAAACTGGACAAGATTGTTGCAGGCTACCGAAGACGTCTGGAATGCAATCAAATCAAGTTCCGTTGATACGCCCATGGAGCTCAAGATCATCTTTCGGCACATCAGGGCTTGCGCAGAAGATAGGTATGGAGACTTTTTGCGGAGCGTGAGCTATAGCAGTGTCTCTGGCTTTCTCTTCCTACGCTTCTTCTGTCCGGCTGTGCTCAATCCCAAGCTATTTGGCTTGCTGAAAGGTATGTCTTTGTTTTCGAGCCCCGTTGCAGACTACTGGCGACTGACAACCATCCAGATGATCCAAAGCCGAGAGCGCGCAGGACTTTTACCCTCATAGCCAAGTCACTTCAAGGTCTTGCAAACATGGCCAGCTTTGGTAGTAAAGAGCACTGGATGGAGCCTATGAACGCCTTTCTAGGTACTCATCGGGAGTCCTTCAAGTCATTCATTGACGATATCTGTACCTGCTCTCCCACGGATGATGCCAAGATTGCCGCTTCGTCCCAGAAACCCACGTCATACTCTACTCCACTCGCCATTCGCAGCCGACTACCACCCACTAGTCGGGAAGGATTCCCAAGCTTGCCATATCTTATTGATCAGCCACGAGAGTTTGCAAGTCTCGTCGAACTCTGGCTCCATGGCACTGCTAGCAAAGATGGAAGCGAGTCTATTGCTATGGCAATCGGCAAAGAAGACGGAGATCTACTCTCTCTACATACAATGTGCACACAGCTTAGTGCTCGAACACAAGAGTGTCTGGCTCGTGCAGAGAGAGCGGAAAGACCCAATTCGAGTTTGAGCTTTCGATGGGAAGAGCTGATTGACCAGCTTCAGAACAGCACAGGTCTCGGTCCTGCATCGAGGCCTCAGAGCAAAGAAGAAGCTGTTCGCCATGACTTGGCATTTGGTGGTGGCCGTGACACATTCGACCTCGAAACGCCTACCCGCGACTCGTTTGACGATGTAGCCATGCGTGCAGCTGGAGAAGCAGCGGCTCGAGCTCGGGGCGCCAGAATGATGTCTGATTCAAATAGCGAGGCAGAAGAAGCCATCATCGAAGAAGACGAAAGCAGTCCACAAGTATTTGAGAACGACCGCGATGGTGGCGCAGCGAGCGTAGCCGCGTCAATACTTCAACAAGAACACTCGACGATGAGCCTTGACCGCCGAGCAGGCATGCACTTTCGCAGTAGTTTCGACATGCACAGACCAGGCAACATACTCTCCAGTCTGGGTGGCGCCGTCAGCAGCAGCGGAAGCGGACAACTACAATCATCGCATACTATCTCCAACTTTTCGTCCTCGCGCGAGCCAACCACATCGTCCATGCGGGATCGAGCAGAACGCGATCGCGAGATCGCCCGCGACATCGAAGCGTCCCTATCCGGTGCCGCTCGCCGTAACAACTTCGCCAGCGCAACCGCCGTCGCGCGCGGAGGCTCCGCCCACGGAAGCTCCACCTCTGGCGGCGGCCTCAGCAATAGCGAGAACGACTCCAATGCCACAACTGCTCTTCCCTCGATGCAAAAAGAGCGTGAGCGACGCGAGCGCGAAAAGGAAAAGCTCAAGAAGCGCGAAAAGGAGGAGCGCGAGCGTCGCCTCAAGGATTTTGTGCCGCTCGCTAATATGGTTGGCGGACTACGCGGCCGACGCAAGGACAAAAAGGAGAGTGCGGCCAGTGGGGGCCTGGATTGACTAGCACGGGTCCAACAGGAGCGGCGAGCCCGCCAGGACGAAGATAGATGGAGGAGTAAATGGGGGAGTGGCGGCAGCGGCAGCGGGTCGTCGTCCAAGTGATTTTCTCTTCATCTCTTGGATATTTTCTGCATGATTGTCGAAACACGGACTACTCCTCTGTTTTTCCATGGATTCTGGTCTGGTCTGGTTGGCTGATTGCTTTTCGATCGGAATTATTACCCCTTTTGCTTTCTACAAAGAGTCCACTTTGGATTCGCGGATTGTACGATTGAAATGTGGTGTGTGGAATTGGATTTTTGGGAACAACAAAAAAGGACCATTTTTCCGAAAGAGCATTGAACAAAAGGGCGGATTCCTCCTTGTTGTTGTATTTCCTTCGCTCTTTTCTCGCACCTTCCTTTGCCTCTTCTTTCTGTCTCGTTGGGTCTCGGATACATTGCTAGAAAAGAAAGGCGAGGCATGCATGATTATGGGTTGGTTTCGTCCAGTCAGCACAAAGCATTGTTTGTGGGAAGGCGAAGGTTGTTTTCCATCCTCCTATCACCTCCTCTCTCCATCCTCTTTTGTTTCTCCTCATCACCTTCTTAGTGGTGTCAGTGGCGGCAGCATTGCGGATTTCCTTTTCTTCTTTTCTCTTTTTTTCCCCTTTTGTTTAGAGATACTATGTACGATGATCACGGACACACAGGACGAGACGAACTTCTTTTAACCCCCTTCCTTTTGCTACCCAATTTTTTTTTTCCGTTGTTTTCATTCAATCTAGCGCATTCATAGAGATATATTATGCTACCTTATTCTTTTTGGAAGTGGCAGCGGTTATTGTTATATTCAAGAGGTGTTTTCTCTCTTGCTTGAGTTTATGAATGTGTCTTTTGGGGATGGGACTGTGAGGTGTGGGTCTGTGGTTTATGATAATTTTGACTGGCATAGGGAAGATAGGTGGGTGCGTGAGTGAAAACAGCAATAAATTCCATGCGCTCGGTAAGCTCGGTGAGATATGATAGGAAGACTTTGATTGACGAACAAGAACAAGAACAAGAACAAGGCGATGGTAGACTAATTCCTGCTCGATCCTGGTTTAGCCTTCGCAAGGAGCAGATTTGGTACTGAACTGTAGCAGAGGGGGGAAGAATGTTAGAACAAAATTGGTAGAGTGTAGGCAGGAGTACAGAAATACAGCAAGCAGGGTAGGCTCGGCCCAACGCAAGACCACAGTATGTTGATTCGATCCTGTCCATCCACACTTCTCCACCGTCTTTTCGCTGTCGTCATATCTTGAGCGCAAGCCAAAGGGGGCCATCCGCCGATGACTGAAATTTTGTGCTGTGGCTAGCATAGCAAGACATCCTTCACTCCACCCATTCGATCGATTAGGCCATCTCCATTATACAGTCTATTGTGGTATCATCGTCTTATCAATATCCATGATGGCTATCCATATAGCCTGCCTCTGCTTACTTTCACAGCCACCGCGCGGGTTCAAGTTCATTTCCTTCTCGACCTTAATCAGCTGCTGTTTCATCTCTACCTCACAGGTGAATCCGCCCTCTCATCCAAGTCCTCCCTTCCCTCCACTTCCTCGGACCCTTCCTCACCTCTTTGCTGTTTTTCTCCTCCCCTTATATCCTCCCCACTATCTTCCCCCTCACCCTCATCCTCTGCCCCACGAATCTCAGTCTTCGAGTCCACAAGCAGAGAAGTAGCAGCCCCACTCGTACCCCGGTCAGCACACCGGTCTGCATCAAGCAAGCGGTCGAAATGAGAATACGCTGCTTGCAGGCTCGAGAGACAGATCCCACAGGGCGAGGTCTGGAAACCCTTTCCTTGGCAGTGGGCACATTGCGCTGTTCTCGATGCAGAAGCAGTCGGGGACATACTAAGATGAGGCATTAGGAACGAAGGAGTTCGATATATGGTACCCTGTCAACTCTCTTCTTGTTCGTATACATGACAAGCTGAAAGCGATGGCAACAGAAAACAAGAAAAGTGGACGTTTTCAATATCGGTATCGGAGGTCAATCTTTAAGACTTTTCACATGCAGGATATTTCGTATAGTAAGAGCGCTAGGAGGAGTAGGAGAGAGAAATGAAAGAGAAAGACTGACAATCTAGACCTCTCGCTCCCCGAGCCAGCGCAGCCCGAGCACGATCGGATCTTCGTGCCGCCTATGCAGCCATGTTTCGGACTCGGTAGTGCGGTCCTCGCAAATGAAGGCCGGATGCTGCCGTAGGAGGTTGTGTGGAGGGTTGAGAGGGTAAGGAGGAGGTCTGTTTTTGGTTCTGCCATTTTCAGGGGTTATGTTTCTTGAATAAGAGGCTGGTGGTTGATATGAGGTGGTTGATGTGACAGAATGGATGTTGGAACTGCCTGTTGAATGTTGGACTAGGTTGCCTTTTGCGTCGAAGCTGGATGGATGGGGGAGTGGTCACTGTGGCTGTGCTGTGACTGAGGGTGGTAGAGGTTGAAGGTCAGGTACTATATATCTTGTCACGAGTCACCAAATTGCAAGCTATGGTCTTGCTCTGTCCACCTATAACAACCCCACGTTTCGAGTAGAAGAGGTCTTGATCAGGATGTGAGACTCTAAACGCAACAAAGGTGCATGTATCACTCAAAATGAGGTAAAGGACTCGACGCTTCGTCTGAGTGAAACATGAAATGCACCTCGTGCAACTCGATCAGCGACTTTGCCTATTGTTCTCCTTATTCGCCATTTGACATTCGCGAATATCTTCCATCAGCTTTTTCAGCTACTCCACCAACATGCCAACACATGCAAAGCCCTAGACCATCGGCAAAATCTCCTGTGATCGCTTACGACCATCTAACCCCACATGATCGGCAGAGGTGACCAATATAACACATGCATCTCATGCAGACTCATGCTTGTATCACACGAGCAGACTACCACATTTGGTCTCTTGTGCGATCCGGGATGCCCGAAGTGTCGCATGTGCTTGCATGAGTCTTGCATATGTTCTGTCCTAATGGGGATCAAAAGATAGGCCGAGTCAAGTGGGGTCGATTACCAAGCCAGAGCCGCACAATGGGAGAAGAAACTGAAAGGCGGTGTGAACTGCATGTCTGCGCTCTGAGACATTTTACAACATCTGACGGATCTCTGTTGGCGCTGAGATAACCATTTTCGAAAGACGTATGGTCAGTGGGGTCGGCAGTGCTGTTTTTGCGTGACGCAAGCACGATGCGCGGACTCACTCACTTTGTTGGAGTGCGAAAGGAGCTTTTGCCAGAACATGCTCGCTGTGTGAAGAAGGAAAAAAGACAGTGACGCTTGCTGTTGTTTCAGAAACTCTTTCGCATACGATATAGAAGTTGCGTTCTGAAGAGAGTATTAGACCGCCTCCAAGGCCTATATGCGCCACTATTGGGATTTTAGAAATGTGATAGAGAGATGGATCTTGTTGACCAGGTATCGCGCGATAAAAGCAGCAAATCCAACACCAAAACGACAATCCCTGACCAGACCAAACGCCGCCTGCCAATGAATGCATAACGAGATCGAAGCAAAACCACACCTTACGCCGTGGCTTGAGGTTGCGCGGTATGTGCCTCCAATTCAATTGGTTCAGGAGGGGGAATGCCAAAAGCATTGCTGGGATGATGTGTCGGGTGCTCTTGAACCGAGTCGAACTTGCGCTGAGATACCCAAAGAGTTGTTGGATCTTGATCCTTGTTCTTGACAGAGTTCATTTGCTTCAGACCCAGACCTACGGGCAACTCTGCGATGTATTGCCCTGGCATCTCAGACATGGCCAATGTGGTTGATGTCACATCGCTGGATGCCCCATCACTGCGAACGCTGGCGCCTCTATTCAACGTTGTCTGGTTGAGAGGAGGCATGGGGTTGTCGCGCAGGCTGACACTAATGGGTGAGGTCGGTAGGTGCACGCTGCTCGAAGGGCTGAGCGGGTTCCTCTGGTATGTCTGCCTGACCTTCTTGTCGTCCTCCAGATCGGCTTTGACAACCAGTCGCTCCACCAGGACTTGGTGTGCCTTTCTGAGTGTCTTCTTGACGAATGTTGTTAAGAAGAGATTGCATCGCATATCCACATCTTCACGCAGATAGAGTCCATCTCGCGGAACACCGAGGCCTGCCATGCCAATTTCCAACTGTTCGCGCTCCTCGCCAGGCTCGTTGCCTCCAATACTCCACTTCTCTTTGATCTCAAGTCCAGCAGGCGCATAGACATGGGTTTGGATGCTACGCGCCATGTCGTGGAAACAAGCCTTGTAGCTCACTTTTCCCTTGATACCTGGTAGGTAGGTGATTCTATCCGTGAGTTCATACCATGTACAATGAAATTCATCGGCGGGCGCATTCGGGGGTGGCCTGGTCTTGACGTGCTTGATGACGAGAGGGTTCAATTCGATCATTTCGACATGGTTGTGCAACACGCTAACGGCGGTCTGCCGAGAGATGGTCGGTGGCAGAGGAGTGACGATGGTATAGATCGATCTTTTGGACATTTTATCGATTCGATGATGGCTTCGCTCTCAGCTGCGCGAGTCTGCGATCAGCAGCTCTCTTTATTGCTGTCGAAGGATTATTCCAAAACCACTTGCGAACAAGTGCTGACCAATTCCTCCAGATATGCAGCTTACGCACCCTTAGACGAATTGCGTACGTATACACGACAACGCAAAGTGCTATACTATGGCAAAAGCAGCAGGCGCAAGATGACAGCGACAGTGGGCCAAGGTGTGGATGTGAGGGCGCAAAGAAAGTTGAAGCCTCATGCGACGGAAACGTGGGGCTCTACATATAGAACCACTTGCGCATGTCGTTATCGAAGCTATCGTCACCAGATCCAGCCATTGCCCACGATCGACCGACCATTCAACAGAGGCTATACCTTAGAAGAGACATTGTCTGACCAAAGCGGGCTCCCGAGAACCGAGCCACGCAGCGTGGAAGTTAGTCTAACGGCTTTCTGACTTTATCTGGAAATCGTTTGAGACCTTGTGCCTAGAATGGCAAGGATCGTTTCTAACCTCAATCGTGGCTTCGGGGACTGGAGCTGACTGCTTTTTTAATGATTACTTCGGCTGCAGGTACGACAATACCGTGACACGTGCGTGATTTACATGCTAGATCGTGTCACCCTCGGATCTGCAAACGCCGTGTCAGCTCGAACCAAAGTCATACAATTGATGATAGCCAGGGCATAGACCACAAGCATAGATGGCAGCAAAGGACTCGCATTTGTTGGATGGCCAACATTTCAAGCATGGGCGGATTGATTCAGAACGATGCCGTTTTAAACATCGCATCAACGCGGTCGATGCGCTATTAGAGTTAGGAAGCTTGGCGGAACCTTGATTCTAAATTGTGGAGACGAACGACGCATAGATGTAATGACGTTTCGATACTAGCAGTACATTCAGATTGTTGCAGAAGCTGCAACAAGAGCAAAAGCACTTGCCTATTGTGCTTCGTCTGCATACTGTAAGACTACTGTCCTCGTCTGTATACCGCACTCCTTCTGGCAATTGCATCTGCAATTACATTCTCCGGCCACCCTCTTGAAAAAGAGTCTGGGCAGGGTCAGCCGCTATAACGTGCCATTGTAGACGTTCAGGTTTGTCCGCCACCAAAAACCTGTCTTAGACACCATCTCCAGGGCATACCTCCTTGCATTGCCTTACCAGACGAATTTTCAATACAGCAACTATGGTTTGGGAACAGATTGAGGCTACGCCTTCGCATCTCACCTACTTGATACTGGCTACTTTCCTGCTCTTCTATACCCTATTTGCAAGGTGTGCATTCCTTCAGATTCGTCTGTAAACTGGGCATTGTTCTCTTGATCGAAGGAGAGCTAACTGCGGTATTAGATTTATCCGCAATCGCCTGCATCTGTCAGAGCCACCCTTGGCCCTTCTCACGGGTATCATTCTTGGTCCTGCAGTCCTTGGCTGGCTCAATCCAAACTCCTGTAAAGAACAAGGATGCACTGATCAACCGCACAACGCGGTCGGAGGATGGGGTTGGGGCGATGATGTTCTTATGGAAGTTACGAGAGTCATTCTCGGTATCCAGGTCTTTGCTATTGGTGTCGAGCTGCCCAAGTATTATGGCTCGAGACATGGAAGAAGTGTCGGAATGCTGCTCGGTACGTTCTAAACTGCTTACTATTCTTTCTTTCCATGAGCGATGAGGTATCATGACTCGGAGCATGGACGAACGCTACTCTCAGACCAGCTTGCCCATTAATATTTCAAGATGTTGGCCATGTGCATGTATGGCAGTGTTATTGGTCCCAACGTTGCTCACAAGGAATTCCCACTAAGTACTGACACGATCCCAGGCCCTGTGATGGCGTTCGGCTGGCTCGTCAGTGCCTTATTTATTGCTCTGATCTTCCGGACCAACGCAGCAACAGCACTCACCATTGCTGCATGTCTAACACCTACTGATCCTGTCCTTGCTTCATCGATATTGTCGAACAGCCAATTCAGCTCCCGTGTCCCAAAGCGCATCAAGGATATGCTTTCTGCCGAGTCTGGTTGCAATGATGGCATCTCTTTTCCGTGAATAAGATCTCGACTCCCCTGTGGTATTACATCGCTAACACAATGCCTTCAGATTTTTATACGCTGGCCTTTTCGCCCTCACGCAGCCAACGGCCGGGGAGGCACTGAAGCAGTATTTTCTCATCACCGTTCTTTGGCAAGTTGCTTTCGGCATAGGTGTCGGAGTCATAATTGGCACAGTTTTCAATCGCGTCCTACGGTTCTCCGAAGGTCATAACTACATTGACAAGCCTGGGTTCATCGTCTTTTACTTACTTCTCGCCACTTTGACTGTGGGAGTCGGCAGTACGCTTGGGACTGATGACTTCCTTGTAGCCTTCGGTGCGGGTTATGGGTTCGCACGCGATGGGTGGTTCAGGAAAAAGACCAAAGAGGCACAGCTTCCTCACATCCTTGACCTGCTTCTCAACAGTTCCTTGTTCATCTATCTCGGCACGATCATTCCTTGGGGAGCATTCCGCGGCACAGGTGCGTTCGAAGAGTTAATGTCGTTGGTCATTATTAACGAACCTATCAGACATTACCCCGGAAATCACGATTGGTCGCCTTGTTGGCTTCACCATCCTGATCTTACTACTCCGCCGTATACCTATAGTGCTCGGTCTTTACCGCTGGATCCCTGACATACGGACTTTTCGCGAGGCGCTATTCTGTGGTCACTTTGGGCCCATGGGCCTTGGCGGACTTTTCTTAGCCATCGAAGGCAGAGCTATGCTCGAGACAGGCTCAGGCTCTCCATTGCCACATCCCCCCGTCTATAAGCCTCCTTACACAGACCGTGAACGAGCAACGGAGATGATATGGCCCATCGTTTGCTTTGTTGTCATGTGCAGCACCTTTGTCCATGGCTTGAGCGTGCTTGCTTTGAGCATCACCAGCCACTTCAGTCGCAATAAAGAGGAAAGGGCTCCCCTTCTTGCAGCAGAGACCGATCCATTGAGCGGTATGGTCCATGAGGAAGGTAATGGCGACAGCGAGCCCGACACAGAGAGCGAAGCTGGTGACTAGGCGTCATCGAGTAGCCCTGGCAGTCGCACATCTGAGTTTAGAGTAACGCCAAAATATATGAATTATCTTGCAGGCAGGCCATTCAGAAAGACCTCGAACATTGCGCGCAAGTTTTCTGGCAGACTGCCTCTACCTTAAGAAAACTTCATGCAGCCCAATTGACCCGAATTCGAAGTAGTCTTCAGAACTTGGCAGTCGAAGATGTGCAATTGCGCGGACCGGCGTTGTTGGCATTGTTTCATTGAGTTCATAAGAAGAAGTAGACAGCTCTACGCAACGCGTCTACATCAGCTTCGGAGCAATGACTATTGGTGACCAACCTGAACGCCCAGTCGTGCACGCTAAACCTGAAATTCATGGTCTGTAGATCTACTGGCGAGAACAAGAAAGCATCCACACACAGCCCCCCGAGTCATCCAAAGCGGAAAACTCAACAACTCCTTCCAGTCTTCTGAACTTTCGATCCGGCGAGCAGTGTGATTTATCTCACGACATCATATATGCAGAGCGTAAGACGCAAAATGTTGGGCTTGAGGCGCATACCGCTGAAAGTCGATAGGCTGGCTTGTCACGCTTATTGCTTGATAGCGAATGTATTCTAGACAGTGAAATTCCGCGTATGCAACAACAACTGTGGCCATCAGCCGCACTTTCTCGACACATTTCACCTTGTTCAATAATGCATTCCGGCCGGTGACAAACATGGACCGAAAAGCAGAGCTTTACTGGTGTTATCAACGTGGTCGGAATGTCTTATATGACGCATATCATGAGGATCCAATGTGTTTGATAGTGCTCCTTGACTGGTAGTGAACAGTGGAGAAGTAGCAACAGGCATACATAAGCATATGATTTCATGAAGTACCGACATTGTGGTCGGCATAAGCAAAGTGAGACTGGTTCCTGTTTCGCAGCATACAACGGCATGGGCTGCATTATTTAGTCGCGTAGTCAACGAGGCATGGTCGCCGAACGCTTTCATGCATCGTTCTACCAATAACGAAGTGAAGCTGCTAGTTGACCATCTACTTGATTAGACTTTGATACTTTGTACGCCCTTGACCGAGCGATATCGCACAGTACATTTTATGTCGCATATCGATTTCTGTCGTCTTCTGCCATCACATGGGCATCCAGCTAGACCCATGTGAGGAACCTCCATACAAGGTACGTGTGCGCCGCAGAAGCCCCTCCTCGATTGTCAGCGTATGAGATGGTAACGAGATATGGTCAATTATGGAGGTCATGAAATTACGTATGTGGCCATGCTTTGAGTAGTCTGCCGTTCCGGTTCAAACGATGAGCATGGAGTGATTATTTCGGGTCCTTGCATCTTTCCGTCTTTCAGACCAGTAAAATGTAGCCCAGACAATAAAGGTCAAGAGAACGAGAGGCGCGGTTAGCACTATAAAGAATTTCACCGCTCCACCTGATACACTCATTGCACTCCGAGGTGGATCTGAGCTCCAGGATATGATATCGGTACTCATGATTGTCTATAGAGAATTGAGCAAATCGTTATATTCAAAGCGTAGCTGCGATCAGATAGAGACTTACAGAAACAAAAGTGCCAGGGAGGAATATGAGCGTGATGAAGGTGATGATTCGCATGCTGACCGTCTCCTTCTGCGTCTTTTTGGCAATTTCATGCATTTCCGCAGTCATTGCCTCCATTTTCCGCATAGACAGCTTGCTAGCTTTCATGTTCTCGTGGTTCAGCAGTCCATAAACCTAGATGGAGTGAGCAAAAACGTACACATATGCGGAGCGATGATGCAAGTCAGCTCACAAGGTTCTTCCGAACATCTACAAGTCTCAACAAAGTCTCCACACGGGTTTGTTCATGCCTGAAGGTGCTTTCGATCTTCTTGAGACGCCTTTCGAATTGAGCAATTGCTGTTTGGCACTCATCGGTGATAGAGAAGCCTTGGCTTGCATCAAACAGAGCCTCATAGTGATCCCTTAGACCCACTAGAACCTCTTCGTTTGACTTGAGTGTGAGAAGAGCTTCATTAGCTTTTTCGCCAACGCCTTGCGTCTTTTGTAAGTTGTCAAATGCGAATCCGAGCCCAGCAGGGTCGTTTGACCCGACTTCTGATTTTTGGTTAGCATGTGTGGTTGAAGATCTAAACTTCGAAATCAGTGAACGAATCTTCTTGGATATGCCAATCGGGATCCATTTGAACATGCTAACGGCCTTGGACCCGGGTTCGGATTCTGGATCGTTAGCCCAGTCGTCTGGGACACGGTCGTCGTCCGCCATGATGTACAGCCCTTTCTCTGTATGAACTTGCACTTGAGATTCCAGAAAATTGATGTACCAGCGCCACTCCTCTACAGCCCATTGACAAACAACGAGGTGTGTTGCGAGAGAAGTAGCGAGAGCCATGTCAAGCGCAGTGGCCCCGTTCGTGCTGTACTGTGTCCCTCCTATCAATTTCTTTGAGGCGAGAATTCTTTTCAGCAGCAAGTCATTGGCTTTGATCATGATCCAGGTGATACGGCCGTTGTGCAAGTCGAACGAGTGATAGACAGCTGACTCCTCGAGATACCACGGCCATTGCTCTGGTTGCATACTGTCTTTCTCCGGAGTTCTCAGATTGTAGCAGAGTTGCAGATTAGACGAAGAGCGCCCTAGTTCTGGGATTGCCAGTCTCTCCCCATTACCAAGAAGGGGGCTCTGTGCGCAAAAATTCGAATAGTGGAAACATTGACCTCGGTTTCCTTGACCAAATGTGAGTATCAACTCCAAGAAAGCGGGCATGACTTGATGGTAGGTCAAGATTGTGGACAATGTATCGTATGATACAAGTAGAGGAGAGCGGGCGTCGTTCGCAAGTATGAAGCTACAGTGCAGCAATAAATTAGCTCGATGGGTGAAAGATGGTTGTATTGATCTTACACAAATCTGGTCACAGGATCTTCGTTAAGGGTAGCATTGTTCAATCCAAGGTATTGCCGCATCTGAGAACAGCTTGTAAGCCTGGCCTTGCTCCCCTCTGGCTGTGCATCGTCTTTTCTGTCCCAGACAAATACGGATTCGTTGGTGGAGCAAAGCGTGGATATTTGGCTTTGAAGTCGTGCTTGTAGACGTTTCAGACGATGTGGATGTTCATGTGGATGGAGAAGATTTTTGGGGTACTCGGTCGAGTTGTTGCACGCTTGTGTGATTAACTTAGTCATTATTGTGATGGGACAGTCGTCGCTTTGTTGGCTCTAAGTTGGGAAGGTATGGATGTACGGATATGCCATTGTTTGATATGAGCGAAGGCGCCTCGACGCATCTGCGGTGTCTTCTCCATGATCATATACCATTCGGTAGGCTACTGTGATCATAAGCGCCTGGAACACTGCCTCATGCATTGAGAATACGCTGCTGCGGAATTGCCTGAAGAGCTGCAGGGTCTTTGTCTCGGGCGCCAAAGCATCTCGAGATCGTCTTCTTCCCCACCAGCGCTGTGTGAGATCGGGAACTTCAAGGTCATCTCATTGAATGTTCACAGTCAAACAAACAAGGTGGGTACCTGCACACGTCATCATAATGCGACAATGGTATAGACACTGATTATTCAACGATATCAAGGATCAGACGAATGACCTCGCGGCAATACCAATGGCACCTTCTCACAAGGCGATACAAGAGGGCAGTCGCTCCTTTGAGTGTGTTTGTTTCGTTGTGCAATGAGTATGGCTAGATTGATAGGGCTGGATTCCTAGTAGTGTTTCAAATCTTCACGAACTCCCCTTCATGTTCAGGGCGTTCCTGCAGCTCTAGAGGAAGACAGCTCTGCGTGTTCCCCATTCCTCGTAGAGACACTCCCATTGCCACCACCATCAAACTTCCATTCCCAACAATCCACGCATCCCTCTTCATCAGCAACACATTCCGGAACTCCCTCGTAAGCTTCTAGAACCTCATCGATAACTCTAAAAATCCTATGCGTATCAATTCCCACCCTCCACCCGAGATCAGTCACCGTGTCGTACACACACCTCCGTCCCGTATGGCACTGACTCTGCATCGCGAACCCGCCCAACGTACACGCTGAATCCCACGCATTGCACGTCCCCATGTACACTGGGTCTGCTGTATGTCCGAAATGAAAGATTTGGTCAAGGGAGGAGTTGAAGAGGGGCAGCCCAAGGCGTGAGGATGCTAATCGGTCGGGGAATGCTTCGAATGCTAAGACAGGGTTGTGAAAGGTTTGGCCCAACAGGCTGGCTAGGACGCCGCCTAGGGAGTGGCCTGTAAGGTAAACCTGCGCGCCAGGATAAAGTGAGGTGATGTTTGAGTAGAGAGCGAGGGAGGCGGGGTAGTACATATTTGGGGCACGTAAGGCGGTGGTCAAGCAGGTGCTGTTGCAGGTGTAAGGGGCTGAGGTATTGGCGCAGGCGCAGACGGGATGCCAGAGATATTGTCCGCCTTGGCCGCAGCAGCAGGCCGAGAGGAGGTTGTCGTTTAGGAGGTCGTTTGGACCAGTTGGTGGGGTGAAGTAAGGTGAATAGGCTGTGAATTGGCTTCTGGTAAGTCGCAGGTTTCGTTTGCAAGAGAAATAGATACGCTGGCTGGAGGTGGAGGATCGATGATAAAAGTAGAGCCGAGGGGATTGATAAGAGACAAAGATGATAATCAACGTACAAGTTCCCTTGATACTAACAATTATAGTAGTGTTCTTCTTGTCTGCAAACACATGACCACGAATCCCTTGATCCTCCCATCCCAAAGGAAGAGAGTGGTTGAAAGCGGTGCCATTGGGCTATGAGACAATATCAGCAACCATTTACACTCACTCTGCTCCAATTTTCTTCTTCGTGGCCCTGTTTTCTGGGATATTGGATTGTAAAATCGTCGCAATCTATTGGCTCGCAAATCGCCATGGCGTGCTCACCTCTCCACCATCAAACTCATCCAAGAACAATTGTTGACTTACCTCTTTCCAGTCTCCCGTATGAGGTAGCTCTGTATATGCATTGGCAGCCATTTTGGCAAAATTGATCACTGTTTCTTTGTCTGTTACATTCGGAAAAGACCTGCCTCCTTCACCACCGTTGCTAGTTCCAGCTTCAGTTTCGGTACCAGAAGTATCTGATCTGGTCTCATTTCGCGACGACGAAAAGGAAAAGGAGGAAGAAGAAGCAGAAGGCCCAGACCGGACCCGAAACATGCTTCGGACATCAAACATCCGCGTCCGCCGCTGTTCTGCATCTCCCGCGCCATCTACATCATCTGCATCCTCCAGTTCACTCATTCTTGCGAGATCGAATTGCAACTTCTCATCCAGGAGATCATTCACGTCAAGCCTGAGGACCCGCGGTCGTAGCTTTGGATCCGCATCATCGATCATACCAGCAGCGGAGTGAGTAACGGCATCGCCAGTATAATAATGGAACATATGTCGGAGTGTCTATTCGATGTCACCAAACTCAGCACTCCTTTTTCAGATGCTCTAAGTCAAACATTTCCGGTTCGATATTTCTGTCTTTGGCCGAGCCGAAACAGAACGAGGGGAGGAGAACTAGAAAGAGGAAGAAGAAGAAGAAGAAGAAGAAGAAGAAGAAGAAGAAGAAGGAAGACGTACGAATTCATGGTCGTGTTCGTGCTTGGCTATAAGTGGCGATGGTGGTGGATGTATGCCAAGATATTCCTGTTTCGTCCCTCGTCGTCGGTCGTCATCATGTGCTGTAATCACTGTACAAGCTGTTGCCAGTAGCAGATATGACAAGAAGACTACTCGCATTTCAAGTGATTACATCTGAAATGTGAGTAGAGTCGCTAAAGCAGTAAATTAAAGTATCAGATGAAAATCAGTTTACGGTAGATGCAAGCACAGCAAGGCATGAAATTGAATAAAGGGCGATTGCCCGTTAGGCAGCCACGATTTGGAATCCTGCCGAGGCTTGTTTCATTTCAGGCAATAATTCGCGCTTTCTACCGACTCTCGCTACCATTATCATAACACTGATCCGTCAAACAGTCAATGTCTTCGTCATGTCATCGATTCTTTATCAACAGTCTTTCCTGAACGCGTGCGGATCATGATGCTTATTATGCCCACCAGATGACAATGCTGAACGGAAAGGGCACTATGACACTGACCAGAACGTGCGTGCGAGTCTCAAGCCAACTCGCACCTCTCTCAATACATCAGGGGTTTCTGCGAGAAAACATATGCATGTCTGTCCCACACAGAGATGAGCCTCTCAACACGTCTACGCGAATTGTCCTCGTATTGGAATACTTCTCCGATGCTCGCCACCCCTCGACCAAGTATGTGAGACAATCTGTTTGCATCCTCGAAAGCAAGGCAGGTACCGGATTGTGTAATGGGGCTCGTCAGATGCGCTGCATCTCCAATGACAGTTGCCATTGGCTGTGTTGCCCAATCTGGAATAGACGATGGCATGGAACACACCCTTAATGTGTTGGTGTCTGCCTCTATCTGGTTCTCCATCAAATTGCAAAGATCAATATGCCAGTGTTTTGTCAAAGCAATGGAGAGCTTGGCTGCGGTGGGGCCATCCATGCCCAAGAAATTGGCGTCTGAGACAACTTCTGAGAAGCCTTTTTTCAGGTGAAGCATCCAGTAGATATGATCTTCTTGCTTCGCGGCATCGGGCTGTACAGGGACAGTTGAAGGGATATTCCTCGAAGTAGGAAATTGCATGGGATGCATGTAGAGTGACTTGTACGACATGCGGTTCGCTTGGGGTGGCCACCCTGGAACCGGACACGAGTGATCGACAGCAACCCTCGGAGCCTGAGAGATTGCTCGGCGGTTGATAGCAGCGTAAGGAGTTCTCCCGTATATCGCTCGGCCTTCGGTGTCCATTGTGTATAGCCCGGGCAGATGGGTTTTCCTGAACTGTGAAGCTGCCCCGTCTGCACCGACGATGAAGCAGCCTTTGGCAGCGTGATGTTGTTTGAATTGGGCCATGATGCCACCGGGTGTGTGATCGTACCTGATGAAATCACAGCCGTACTCTATGTAGCCATCAAGACCTCTGAGTAGTATTTGACGGAGGGTATGACGTTCGATTAAGGTTGGATAGCACGGGGCTTCAGCGCGGCCATTGTCCAGTGTTGCGGCGAAGTCGGCATGTGGGAGAAGAGTGATGACACCGCCTGTGAGTGCGTCAAATTGTACAGCCTCGCCAAGCATGGGCGTAGCAGAAGCGCGGGTGATCATAGCGCACAACTCGGACGGGATAATCTGAGAGAGGCACAGCCGGGTCGACGGGTTTATGCGTTCACGATAGTTCGGGGCAGTCCAATGGCTTGTAGGATCGCGTTCAAATATGC
Source organism: Dothideomycetes sp. NU200 (assembly GCA_027943355.1). Lineage (NCBI taxonomy): Eukaryota > Fungi > Ascomycota > Dothideomycetes > Dothideomycetes sp. NU200. The sequence goes on along the minus strand of BSCJ01000011.1, from coordinate 633,046 downwards.
GAAATCTGATATTCTGCTTCAGCAGTCCTTGAGCAAGGGCAAGACCTCCGAGACCAGCGCCAATGATGAGTACTGGGCTCGTGTGATCGGAAGGGGCTGGCCGAAAAGTCACACCATCGAAAGAATTGGGAAGCGCAAATGATTTGGAGGAGTCAGGAGGATAATCATCTGTGCCGGAAGAGCTGGGAGCACTAGAATTATTGCAAGCATGAGACATGAGTGCGATTCAACGATCTCGATTGTGTGAAGTATGTTACGCAAAAGTGTGATTGGTGTTTACGTCGTAGCAATATGAGTGCTTGCTCCTGTATGAGGGTAAAGTCGAAGTATGCGACCGGATGTGATCGGGGATGTGGTCAGGGACATACAAGTGCTCGTAAGGTCAGAGACACAAGGTCGTGCCTGCCTTATGTACGTCGTTCGAGCTTACCAAGGTGCTTGTACGTACAAGTATTATTGCATGTCTACGCGGTATAGCTTACCTTGACCCACTCGATTGCGATAGCACGTTTGTCCAAGACTACTGAGAAGGAGTAGGTTCCCAGCTCGTTGGCGTCGAACGTGCAAGTGAGAACAGGATGAAGACGATAGACATCCTATCGTGTGTCAAAAAAACCATGAAAAAGAAGGAACGGTATGAAAGACGGAAGCCTGCCAAGCCTTGAAGTTCGGAGGTGTCGAGCCCACGCCGCAAACAACCGAAAAAGACCCGGAGTCAATCCAAGAAGATTATCTCCAAGTCGAACATCGGGCAAATAAGCAGCAGCAGCAATACGCCAACAATACATCATGGCGTCGAGCGCAAAGCAAGTCTGCCGGCAGGCCAGACAACTCTCCTCACATCGCACGCAATGGCTGTCGCTACGGCAGACCCCCGTCTCCCGCCTCACACAAGAGCGCACCTTTACGTCGACCACCGTACGCACCTTCACCTCTACCAGCCTGCGCTCCGCCGAAGACGAGCCCAAGAAGGATGAAGAGAGCGGCGCCCCCTATTTCAGTCCTCAGTTCTATCAACAGCTTGACGCCGACGATAAATCAGCCTACAAGACCTTCACCCCCGCCCAGCGCCAGCAAATGGAAAAGGTAGACGAAGCCCTGCGCGATGAATTCGCCGACGGCAGCCGCACCCACCGCGAACTCGAAGAGGCCATCCGCGCATCCATGCTCGACATTGAGGAGCGTTTCCCCGAGGAGCTTGACGAGCGCGAGCCCCGCAACGACGGCTTCTTCCAGATGGGCGAGAAGGAAGATATCGGGCCTGATGACGAGTTCGCTGGCGACGACATCAGCAGTACCGCTCACGCTGAGCTGGAGCAGACGAGAGAGATTCGCGAGTATGCCAGGAATGCAGCGTGGGAGATGCCTTTGCTTGCTAGTATGTCTTGACCCACCTCCTCCCTCAACTCCCCTTCTTATATCTTTATCCTCCGGCCCTTTCTTCCTTCTACCAAACCGCTAACAACAACAACCCAGACCTCGCCAAACCCTTCCAACCACCCACAACAGCAACCCCCCTCCGTTTCCGCTACACCACCTACCTCGGCGAAGCGCACCCCGCCGCCAAAAAAGTAGTCGTGGAATTCGACCCGCAAGACCTCACCCCCTTGAACGCCGCCCAAAAGACCACCCTCATAAAACTGCTCGGCCCCCGCTACAACCCCACAACAGGCATCGCGAAACTCTCCTCGGAATCCTTCGAGACCCAGGCACAGAACAAACGCTACCTAGGCGACACCATCGCCTCCCTCATCGCCACGGCCAAGGACCCTTCCGCCGACAGCTTCGCGGATCTGCCTCTGGATTTCAGACACCAAAAGCCGAAACCGCGTCTGCAGTTCCCGGAGCGCTGGCTGCTGACCGAAGAGCGCAAGGCCGAGCTGGAGGCTAGACGTCAGGCCAGACTCGCAGAGGAAGAGGCCAAGAAGGAGTTGCCGCAGGGACTGGTGGATGGTGTGAGGGAGATTGAGGACGCGAGGAAGATTGCTGATCTCGCGAGGGTCGAGGCGCCCATTATGGCTGAGGCTAAGGCACCGTTGGCCAAGGGCAAGATGGGCAAGGCGAGGATGGGCCAGATTCCTGGACGATAAGTGACTGTAGAGAATAGGCGGGAGTAACGCAGGAATGTAAGATGTGGGGAAGAAAGTGAATTAGCTTCCAAAGGCGGAGTAAATCAAGGCGGCAATGTAAACGTAGGTCATAGCCTCCTTTTTGTCACTATCTTGTACAATATTTGATCCACCTTCAAAAAGACATATTGATCTTAATGCAAGAGACGGATTCATCCATCAATTGTTGATCATTGTTGCTTGTACATGTACCGAAAGTCTGTCATACTTCAAATTCACTCAATACCATCCTCATCCTCATCCTCATCCTCATCCTCGGAGCTCGTCTCCCCATACTCAACCTTCATCTTGAACCCCAGCACCTCCAACGTCCTCTTGTTCTGCGGAAACTTCGGCCGTCCCCTGTTCGTTGTCTCCGTTGGCCTGAGCTTCTCGCCGGCATACATATACGTTGACACATTCCGGTCCTCCAACACCAGCCCCCACCCGATACGACACGCCATGAACCCCCAGCGCTGCGTGTCGAATTCCCAGAACTTGCGCTCGAAGAATTTTGCCACTTCCACCATGTGCACGGGACCGAAGAGTTGGCGCCATGCACCGAAGTGCGTGGGCGAACCCCGCTCGTAGGCTGCTTTGCCCATGCCGAAGGGCATATAGTGCAGCGCTCCCGGGAAATCGTGGATCTGGACGCCATACGGCCCGCTCATGGATGCCGGGTTACGGCCTGACAAGGTCGGGTTGCCGTCGAAGATGACTTGCGTGATGGCATTGCCTAGTTCGGCAACGCGGTGGTTGGCGTAAAAGGGCTCGCGGTAGGTCTCTGGCGGGCTGGTGATGATGTCAGGGAGGCGGGGGTCAGTCGCCCTCCAGGCTGCATGGGCGATCTCGTGGAGCATTGTTATGGCGAGCATGAGCTGGGTGCGGAAGAGGGCGGCGTCGCGCGAGAAGTGCGCGGCTTTGGCGTGCATGGTGTTGTCCGTTGTGCCACGTAGTACTTGGCGGAATTCTTCGTTGAAGCTGATAAGGCATGCGTGGGTGACGCTGTGAGGGAAGAAGGGAGACTGCTGTTAGTTGAGTTCTGCTTTGGCCGAACAAGGATGGGAGGAGGACGGCAACGCTTACTTTGGAATGAGTCCGTAGGCATTGTTTCTCGGCTGCGTACGGCCTGCAACAGAAGCTCGGAGCGTATTGTCAAAGTTCAGACGGATGACCTTGGACATTGCGAGAATTGTACGACACGTACGAACCAATTCTTGGCGACCAGGCGCGTCTATACGGTAGGTATCGATGTCGTCGGTCTCGGGAGGGGGATGGGGATTGTATGGGTCAGGAAGAGAAGGATCCGGGCGACTGATTGTGTCGAAGCGGTAAAACTTCAAGTTGGGGTTATAAGCAGGCACAAGTTCTTTGTGAGGTCGACGGAAGAGACCACTGAAGAATGCCAGTACAGGTGGGAATGCCAATAAATGCGAGGCAATCTGCATGGCGGGCAGTAGGAGCTTGAAATCTCCAGCTGCAAGTCCATCCCAATTGTTTGGCTTGAAGATAGGGTGGAGTCGTGCTCGACCAGATTGAACGAATGAAGAGGGGGAAGCGAAACTCAAGGAGGGCAGAGGTTCGTCTTCTTTCCAGTCGATGTAGCCATGTCGCTGGAGATCCTTTAACCTCAACCGCCTGAGTATCGGATCCTGACCATGCCACTGTTTGGTTGGATCCTGTCCAAATGTCTGGTTCTGTGTGAGTCGGATATGCTTTTCCTTCTCCCCTAGTTCCCTAAGCTGTTTTGTCTCTAAGACAGCCTTCTTTCTCGCAGCAAGTCTTTGTCTGTTGCGTCTGGCAGGTACGCTGTTAGCATGCAAGATTAGTCGGCCACGGGCATTTCTTCGTCTTGATCTCGACACTGAAGAAGCCGATCGTCTTAGCGGAGCTGAGACCATTGCTTATCGGGTAATCAGAAATAGAGAGAATGTAAGAATTTCATGTTGCCGAAGTAAGGTAGATAGTTTGCTCTTTGTGTGCAGAAGCGAATCGCATTCGAGTTGTGGCATACTGCATCCGGCGTACAAAGAAGGATCTGCATAGAAGGGAAAGGCTTCATCAACGACGCCGTGAATGTGGTCAAGAGAATGAGAGTGAAACCTTATGGAATAGGGAAATGGGAAGGATGCAGAGTGATAGGAGCTCTTGTACGTACAAGTCCATGTTGGTCGAGGTTGGGCAGTATTTCTCCACTGATTTTGTTCGCTCGTTCCTTCTGTTCTGCTCCACCTTCCGAAGCTCGTGCCCCGTCCTCCTTGCTCTTGCGGTGACTTGTATGGACATTAGCCTTTACCGACCTAAGTCAGATGTAAGAACTGATCTTATCTGAATGGAAGTATCGAGCAGAGAGATATGGAAAAGGGAAGGAATGGGTGAAGTGACTCTTGTAATGACCGAGCCACCGAATATGCAAAGCGCTGGTATCATTGAATGTTGGTAATGTCGGACCTGAATCTATATTTGATTTTTCACTCTTCGTCTTCTTCTTCTTCCTCGTCGTCATCCACGTCCATCATGGCAGGGGCGTACTTGTCGCCGCCTTCACCATCATGCTCACCATGCCACTCGTCGTCATCATCACTCCACATCTCCTCGTCTTCGTCCTCGTCTCCTTCTTGTTCTCCCTCCTCACCATCCTTCTTGGATTTCTCGTCGGCACCTCTAGCCTTTTTCTTCTTTTCCACATTCTCCTTCTGCACACGCTTTCGCTCCTCTTTGACTTTGCGCTTCTGCTCCCAAGACTTCTCTTGCTCTTTGACTTCCTTGTTGCTCTTGTTGATGTACTCGTGCCACATGACCTTGCCGCCGCAGAGACCTTCCTCGACCTTTGTCAGGCGGAGGGTCATGCGAGGACCGAGTTCTTGTAGCTTGATAGCCTTCTTTTCTGTCTTGGGTGCTCGCTCTCTTCTTGCTGCACCAGGGGCAGGAGAGCCTTCGCCACCGTTCTCAGCGGCAGTCTGGGCAGCAATTCTCGCTCGTTGTGCGTCTCGCATGCGTTGTCGCTCCTCCTTGCCTAGGACCTTTCTGTTCTCTGGAGCGAGGACTTCGACTTCTGCGTCAGTGTCTGCCTCGCTCTCACTTGCAGAGGTAAAGCCGGCGGCTGCAGTGGGATCGAGGATGTAGTCTGCGACATCATCCAGCTTTCCAAGGTTGGGTAGTCCTTTGGATGAACCACGGGTGAGCTTCTCTGCAGTTTCTAATCTGCGGAGAGACTTGGGAAGGGAGTGTTTGGGGGTGGTGGCCTTGATGGCGAAATGACGGAGGTTGAGAACGAATTGGTGATCATCCTCAGACGTCTCTTCCCCGTCATCAGTCTTTTGTTGCTTTGAGGGCTTTCGGTCAACAAGCATGACACGCTTGATTGAGTTTAGGGAAGTTTGTTGGGGTGAGATTGGTGCGAAGAGTGATTGGAAGATTGTGGTTGTGAGGGATTCGAGCTGTTTGGGTATGGGATTCGTCGAGGTCTCGTCATTGGGGTCTTTCTTTGCGGCTTCTACGGCGGCTTGAATGAAGTTGTTCATGACGAGCTACAAGGTGGGTTAGGAGGAGTTGTTTGGTACTGTGAGATGATTTGCCAATATTTACCAATGGGGAAGTCAAGTAACCGGCCGTGTCACTCTTTGGCCTCTTCATGCTCTTCAGGATATCCTTGCACAGACTGTACTTGTCGACGCGGAAATGCAGAGTGGGGCCCCGAGGGGTGATGGCTAGTCGCATGTTTGTATTTCCATTTTCTGAGCGGGAGAAGAGCATCAAGTGGCTGACACCGAGGGGACCGGCCATTGTGGTATAGTCGCGCAGCTTGTTGTTCCTCCGCTCCTTCAGTCTCGAGGCTGTGTTTGGTTCCATCATTGCTCGCACATCCTTGACCAGTTGGGACACACTGGGGCCGACATCACTGGCGCCAATACGAATGACCATGGACTTGGGAGCGCGGGCGCCGGGCTTGGAGGGAGCATCGCCGACGGCGGCTTGTGTGCCTTTTGCGCCGACATGGGTGCGCTTCTTGACTCTCCGTTTGGCCATATTTTTGGTATATGATTATCTGGATATATGATTTACCATGAAATGGGCGGATGTCTGAATCTTTTTGCTTGACAAAATGTCCGAGCGCGACTCCGAGTGTGGGGTAGCGGCCGCTTTTGCAACGGACGTCAGTCAGTCTTGGCGGACCCTGACACTTTTCTTCCACTTTATCTCGACTTTATCCTCAGCAGACAAGACTCGATCGAATCATCACTACTCATCATGTCAGCTCTCAAGAAAAGAAAGCTGCAACACGAGCGCTCCTCGTTCAGCCAAGAGTCTCCCCAGGCGAAACCCTCGAAGAAGACCATGGACCGCATAGACGACACATCCGCAGACGAGCCTCCGACGGCAAAACTGCCCGCAATTGCCCAGGCGCAAACGAGCAGGAAGAGCAAGAAGCGCCCACAAGAGGATACTCTCTCATCTGAGCCAAAGGTGAAGAGGAGCAAGTCTGAGATGACGTCCGACGAAGAGGATGAAGAGGCGGAAGAGGACGAAAAGGCAGATGAGGACGCCAACAAGACATCAGAACAAGTCTCCGCTCCTTCGGATGAGAAGCCCAAGACCTTCTCCGAATTGGGAATAATAGACGCATTGGCAGAGGCCTGTACAGCATTGGGCTACAAATATCCAACTCCCATTCAACGCGAATCCATTCCCCTGGCATTGCAAGGCCGTGATTTGATCGGTCTAGCAGAGACTGGTTCCGGCAAAACTGCTGCCTTTGCCCTACCTATCTTACAAGCACTCATGGAGAAGCCACAATCCCTCTTTGGTCTTGTCCTTGCTCCTACCCGTGAGCTCGCCTTTCAGATCAGTCAACAATTCGAGGCTCTTGGAAACCTCATCTCGGTCCGCAGTGCTGTTAGTATCCAGAACTTTGTAAACACCATCGTAATCGCACAGGAGACTGACAGTCAATACAGGTCATCGTAGGTGGAATGGACATGGTCCCTCAAGCAATCGCTCTAGGTAATTATATTCTCAAGCCTGGATTCTCTTTCTTTCACTGACACAACCATCCAGGCAAGAAGCCACACATCATTGTCGCCACTCCTGGTAGATTGCTCGACCACTTGGAAAACACAAAGGGCTTCTCCCTACGCGGCCTCAAATACCTTGTCATGGACGAAGCAGATCGTCTCCTAGATCTCGACTTCGGTCCCATTCTCGACAAGATCCTCAAGGTCCTCCCACGTGAACGTCGCACCTACCTCTTCTCCGCCACAATTTCCTCAAAAGTCGAGTCTCTCCAGCGTGCTTCTTTACATAACCCGCTCCGTGTCAGCATCTCGGATTCTTCTTATCAAACAGTTTCTACCCTCCGCCAATCTTACCTTTTCATTCCCCACAAGTTCAAGGACATTTACCTAGTACACATCCTCAATGATCATGCCGGCCAAAGCACAATCATTTTCACACGCACCGTTCACGAAACTCAGCGTCTGTCCTTTTTACTCCGCGCTCTTGGTTTCGGTGCCATCCCACTACACGGCCAGCTCTCTCAATCCGCACGTCTGGGTGCCCTTTCCAAGTTCCGCTCCGGAAGCCGAGATATTCTCATCGCCACCGATGTCGCAGCCCGTGGTCTGGATATCCCCAGTGTAGACTTGGTCATCAACCAAGATCTGCCAGCAGACAGCAAAACTTACGTTCATCGTGTCGGACGTACTGCCCGTGCTGGTAAGGCTGGTGTTGCCATCAGCGTCGTCACTCAGTATGATGTTGAAGTCTACCAGCGCATCGAAAAGGCCTTGGGCAAGACCCTGGATCAGTACGATGCCCCGCGAGAGGAAGCCATGGTTTTTGCCAACAAAGTTTCAGAGGCACAACGTGTTGCGATCCAGGAATTGAAGAACATGGCTGACAAGAAGGGAGGACGTGGAGGTGACAGAAGTAGCCGAGGTGGAAGAGGCGGTGCCAGAGGTGGCAAAGGTAGAAGAGATGGCATGGACCAGGATGATGGATGATCTCCCTTGCCTTGTACGATTTCGATGTTTGCTATATGAGAGAGTCGCTGATATCCCAATTTTCTTTGCTCATTTTTCTCAAAAGTCTCCAGCATTATCTAGGGCGTTCCGTCAACCTCGTGTCAGCAAAGAATATGAGACTATGGCGTATACAATATTGAATCTACTGCCGTAGCGAGTGTATGTCTACTCATCAGATACGCACTATTTCTCAACAAACGCATGCTACACGGGGCCGTCTTGCAACAATCTACAATAAGGAATTACACGACAAAAGCCCTTTCTTACAAAGGAGTGATAAAGAAAGCGGAAAGACCACCAGGACACAATGTCCATTGTCTCTCGTCCCCCAAAACACTCATCGTAGCTATAAAACTAAAACCACGCCTACTTGACCACTTTCCCTGCAACCTTGACCCCTTTTCCAAAGTTCGACTAACACACTCCTTTCAAGCGAAGAGAAAACCAGGCTAAGTATGGCATCCACAACCACCAACCTCTCCTTGTCCCTGACAACCACCACCACTCTTCCCCTCCCGCTCCCCCTGGCACCCAGCAGCACACTCCTCATCCGCTGCATCATCGCAGTCAATGATTTAGGCTCGACTCGTCTGACTATCCAGGCTACGGTGACTGATGAGAGCGGAATGTCCGTTACTAGCGTCATTCATGTTGATGTTAGCAGTTCTGGGCGAGTCGTCGTTACGGGAATGGCTTCGGTCGCGCGGGCTAGAGCTGTTTTGGTTATGTAGCTGGGTCTGCTTTGTTCTCGTACCCATTTCCTCCTTCTTTCTCTCGTTTTGCTTGTTTTGGTGGGTTTTGTGGAGTTTTGGTAGCGGAGGTAAGGGACTAGGAGGATTTGTATGTTTTGTTTTTTCCCCTTCACATCCGACTGGTATGTTTGCAGATTAGGACTACACTATACAGTAGTTTCTTTTACATTTCTCTTCCCAATACCTCACAAGTTCTATCTGCCAACCTTGCCTATCAAGGAAAGAGAGCACGGCGGTACATCGACTTCGCTAATGAGTATTTTTTTTTCTTTTACTATTTTCTCTTTCACAAGTCGAGGTTTGTTCATTTTCACTACGAGAAATGTATACTATATATATATATATATATATACGGACTACGAATGATGCGAGTATTGTGTATCTGCTTGTCTTCTTTTCTGCTTCACCTTACCAGTCAGAGATAGTCTTGCTTCGTGTGGACAGACTCTTTCCTTCGTGGTAGATTTAAGTCGACCACTATGAAGTATTTTCATTCTAGAGAAATGTCAAGTCCATGGAATGCTCTTAGATCTGCGGTCACGATTTTTTTTATTTTTTTTGCCATGCCAAAGAAGAGTCTAGGCAAAGTCTGGTGCGGGAGTGACTACGCGGAGGACTATTCTTTCTCGTATGTTAGTGTAAATGATAGAATGCCTAGCAAAGTCCGAATGCTCTTGCGAATCGGAATCAGTGGAAACATACAGCGATATGATCATTTATATGTTGAAACGTTCCCCCGTAATGGGCAGAGATTGGCTTAGCTACTGGATGATATAGCATAAGCACAGTGCCGTCGTAATTTTGATGGAGAGGTGAACGGCGTCTTTTGTTGAAAGTACTGCAATGCTCTTGGGTACGTGAGTGTGATTCTATTACCTACCAATCATGATCTTGCAATTTTATAGCTGGGGAGACACTCGATCATTTCGAACGCCGGCGATCAAAGTCAGATTTGCCTGACTCGGAAGCTGCGAGAGACGAAGTCTTTTCCCATACATTTGAGATATATGGAAGGCTCATCTCCTGCAGCTCCGGTGACTGCGAAGACTATGCAGTAGCAAAGGTCATGTGCCATGTCAATGGACGCGATCAAGACATCCCGCTGCATCTGGCGGGTTACAGTGCGTTGGCATGAATATACTCGAAAGACCATTGCGGAGCCAGACGACTCTCGCCATAGATAGAACAGCTGCGTTCGCCTCTGGTGGCGGTATAGCCAGACAAGGATGCGCTGCGGCATTCTTCGACCGCGCATAGGCGTGTATACCGTATACTAAAACGTACATTAAAGCGATGCGACTGAGGAATGACATGCATGAAATTTTCCGAAGATGCAGCCATGCTCTGGAAACACTTGAACAGGGGAATCCCATGTTGGCGACCAAACTCTGACACATACATGTCGGGCGGTGTAAGTTGAATAGAGCATATTTCCTCCTTAATCCATTACGGAGAGCAAACACTATTAACCAACAGCATTGTCCATCGGGAGAACCTTGAAATACGATGTCTCACAAATGCATTCGAGAAATTGATTCCCACTTACTCATGGAGAAGTACTATCCCTGACTACCGCAGTGTCTCAGCAAAAGCAACACCGTCTTGTTGACCATGTGGATGTAAATACGAGTTTGGATTTGCAATAGGGAGACCCCATAAGATCGGATACGAACTGAGAGGGTGATGTGCGGAGCGTGATTTTAGGCTAATAAATTAATGCAAGACAAAGGACTGACAGCGCCAAGATTGCCTCCAGGCCCGCTTCGGCCCGCTTCATAGGGCTGAAGGATTATTTTTAGTATACCTACGTCAGGCGGGACCAGGTTTTTGTTCACGTTCAGCGACGAAGGCAAAAGACTAAACTGGCGGTTGTGGACTGTTTGGTTTTGCTCGCGTCGCTACTTTACGCCGTACAATGCTGATCGCATTTCTAAGAAGACAAGATCAACATGAAACGTTCGGCTTCTAGCAGCATGCGCTTCCAAGCGATCACACTGTGGTATGTGAATTGTCGCAGCCAAGCCTTGGCCTTTATGTATCTACACACGCTATATCTAACCAAAGGTAGATCTGCCCACCCTGTCAACTGTAACATGACCTCGATTTAGAAACACTCCACCTCGTAAACGTTCTTGGGACTCACGGTTCACCTCGAGATGATCTCAAGCTTGTAGTGTTTGGTGACCGGCACTTGTGGACATGGGGGGCAAGAAAGGTAGAGTTGAATAGATATATAAATCAACATCTTCATCTCAAAGTCAACCTCATTCTCATCATCACACTTCCATTCCAAACAATAAATCAACCAACACTTTCAACTACATCCACTCTCTAAAACTTCCATTATCTACCTTCTCAAAAACCAACAACTCCTTTCAAAATGAAGACCACCTCCGTTCTCTCTTCCTTGGCCATTGCTCTCCCTGCGTTTGCAGCCCCCGCCATCAGAGCCACCACTGGTTCCTGCCCCGACATCAACAGAGCCGAGATCACCTCTGGCAACCAAATTACATACACCATCTCCTGCGGCAATGATGTGAGCACTACCATCCTCCGCACCACCGACACCGAGGTTGGTCTCCAGGGCTGCCTCGCTGCCTGCGATGGCACCGTCGGCTGCAACGCCGTCACGTTCACCCCTTCCTCCGATGATGCTCAGAAGGGTACCTGCGCTTCTCGCACTCAGGGAGCTCAGCACAGCGCCAACGACGAGAAGGTCGCTCTCGCCATCAGACTGACCCCCGAGGCCACCAGCACCATGGCCTGGCCCACCGCCACCGGCGCTCCCTACAAGGCCCGCCGCGCCGCCGCTGCTACCCCCTCTGCCTTTGGCGCTGTCGCCATCCACTCTGGCTCTGACATCCAGTACCAGTCCGTCAACGCCAACGGCACCCACTTCTGGCTGAACAAGGACTCTGCCGTCTACACTCCCAACGGCGTCACCAACTCCGGCCAGAGAGACACCCTCTTCGTCGGCGGTTCCAGCACCCTCTCCCTTGACACCCAGGTCCCTGGCGGCCAGCAAGTCTACGTCGACTCCACCGGTGCTCTCCGCTTCACCGTCCCCCACTCCGCCGACACCGGCTCCGGCTCCAAGACCACCGGCTTCACCCTTTCCAGCTCTTCCCTCCAGTTCGAGAACAACGACTTCCTTGCCTGCCCTACCGATGGTGCCTACGAGATCTACGCCGCCTCCGTCAAGACCGACTCTTCCTGCACTGGCTTCTCCTTCCACATCTCCGAGAGCGCCGGCCCCGCCGCTTTCGAGTACTCTTAAGTGCGTGCGAGTCTGAACGCATTTTAAGGATTTCATCTTTCATGATGTTCTGTTGGCCTTTTGTTTTTCCGCGATCTGTTTCTTTTCGCAATTGCATAGCGGTGCGGTACGACACACAATGTTCGCATGATCACTCATTTTCTCTCATCCTCATAGCATAGCGGCATTTTGTTGTATAGTATGGTTCTATTTCACGCCATACTCGGTGTTTTTGTCCTCGGGCTTGTTTCCTGCTTTTTTGTACATATTGATACAAATACTATATCTTGGTTCGATCCTACTGCCTTTTCTCGGCCATTTTATTTCTGTCTCGTGATGTTATCGTTGTGAATGTATGTTTTACTCTGACTATTTTCTGCCTCGGTGAGTGCACTTTGAAGATCATGAGTTTGGGTTGGCTTTCCGATCATGCTTCTCTTTCTTCGGTGATATTTCCTGGCGTCGATCATGTCTTGCTTGTATATTTGGTCACCAGCAATCCCGTGCTTATTCTCATCGCCCACGTGCATGATCCTCGTAAGGAATCAGCTGGAAATTGATGTTGGAAAGAGATTACTTGTTCTAGTCTCGAACATTGCAGAGACTATAACTGTCATGCCCGTGCAAATCATGTCTCAAGAGCTAGACACTTGAGAAACAGAACAAGAGGAACAGTGGCCAATGGATTTACTGAATGGTTGCTGGCCAGGGTCGCCCTATACCCACCAACACTTGCAATTGAGCACATTTCGCCCCCCAATCTATTTCCTTCTCCGCTATTGTGCTACCTCCCTCGCATGGGCACAAAGTAGTACAGTATTCTGAAAAACCTCGTACTCGGCGAAGTCTAGTCGAAATGCTGTTCGGCGCCACGAATAGAAGCATAAGGTAGCGATGACGTCGAAGTGTATATCGTTTGCTCATCGCGTATTCGTTCTTCCAAGCTTCCATCGCTTATTCGACCTTCGTGTCGACAGCGATGATGTTTTTCCATCGCTAACATTGCACCTACTGATGCGCAGTGGTAAGAGGCATTGAATGGCTAGAGGTGTCGCCACTTCCGACTGTCGATGGCGCCTCGCTTTAGCCGATGAATCCAAACGTGGAAGTATATACACGCTTGCACGTTCTTGTGTATTGCTTGAAGGCAATGCGTGAGCGCTCGGTCCGGTAATAGAGCGGTCATGATCCTGTCTTTGACTGGATCTCTGCACACTTCAGACGACTGATAGCCCTGGCTCCATCTCTCCAGCGAGGTCAAGGACTATATCTCGAGTCGTCCCGAGTACCACTTGAAGGACATCTGAGTACTTATTCTTGCTACAAGCACCAATTTCCATCACGTGAGGTCGTGATCCCCTATCCGGGGACCGCTGGCGCAATGGTAGCGCGTCTGATTCCAGTCTAGCAATTTCCATTGCTAGGGTGATTCCAGAAGGTTACCTGTTCAAATCAGGTGTGGTTCAATTCCACCGATCTCTTCTTTTTTCTTCGTCCATAATACGAGCCTCGTGGAGAAGCCAAGTGTGTCGTTGTTGTATCAAATTTTGTTAATCGGGGATATTTTCTTTTTGTCTGGTTTGTTCCTTTGAGTGCACGAGCTTTGGAGGAAGTGGCAAGCAAACACATGAGCATATAACCCCTATGCACCATGCATGCCTACTTAGGCGTTTGTATACAGACCGGGTGCTAGATATGGTCGTTATTGGTGACTAGGGAATCATGTCATGAGGAAGAATGCCGGAGGAGACATCAACCTCTTTCTATCAAAACTTGGAACCTTGCTCCCACATCTTTCACCAATCATACACATCATCGTAGCGAAGTGCGAACACAGCTGCTCTTTTTCCAGTGCCACTTCGCAGACTGCCGGTTCTTGCTGCATCCATGTTGGACAGACCGATGACACAATATATTATTCTAGTTGTCATCTTCCTTCATCCAAACAGGAGAGATGGCCGAGCGGTCTAAGGCGCTAGCTTAAGGTACCCTGACTTCGGTCAGATTTACATACGCTAGTCAGAAATGGCGCGGGTTCGAATCCCGTTCTCTTCAACATATCTTTTTGTTTTGTTCTTCGTCTTCGTATCCTGGCTGCATTACCCTGGCCGATCGACATCAAGAATGATGTTTCGAGGAAGAGCGTGTTCGGAAAACGCCTTTCTTTTGCCTACTTCTCGTAGCTCGTGGTTTGTCTCTTGCATGACTAGACGATATATAAATGTCTTGAACCATCTCGAAGACGAGAGTGAGACTATAGTTATGGTCTTCATATCAACGGTGGGGCCCATGTTGGTAGGTAAGTACATCTTTTACTTCCCACGATACCTTCTAGATCGTAAAATGATCAATCGAATGCATCTCTGCCCCCTCAGCACTGCTACCCACCCAACCCATCCCGTTCAGAATCAAAAACACACCTCCTTCGCCCTTGAAGCGCCCTCCCCAGCGCGCACTCGACCGTATTCGCAAGCTCAGCCGAGAAGAACGCAACACCAAGTTCCTGACTCGTATACCAGCTCGCGCGATCCATATTTCCAGACCCCAAGACCAAGATTTCAGAATCAATGATTGTGCATTTAAGATGTGACTGCACTGGCTCTGCTGCTGTTCCTCCTGCAATCGGGGATGGCAGACGTGGTAGCGGTTCGTAAAAGTCGATCTCGAGGCCACCCGGCCGTATATGTTGGGCCTCCAGATCTCTCATGCTGGGTGTCCTAGAGGATAATGTGGATGCGAGCTGCAGAGATCGGTATCGTGATATCAGCGCCGCGACGCACCGTCCTGTTGTCGTGCCCGCTGTGACTAGTTGCTCCAAGACCATCAGGCGGGCGCTGGTCACTATATGCACTTTGACCTGCGGACTTGTCTGTAGTTTTGCGAGTAAAGCTGCCAAGAGAGGTGGAGAGGTGAGGTTGGGGGTCTGGATGTAGATAGTTTTCGTTGCGGCAGCGATGGCAGCGAGGAGGAAAGTGTTGAGGGGCGTGGGAGGTGCGGGCGCAGGATCCTGCCAGGGAAAGGGACGGAAGAGGGGGTTGCGGGTGTGGGGGGAGGGAAGGAAGATTGTGGGTATCTTTGATGTAGCGAGGGAAAGGGAAATGGATTGTGTTGCGCTTGTCGTTCTTTCCGTATACCGTACAACCGTGCCGTCGTCTGAAAAGGGTGATTCATCTTGCTCCACCCCAGCTTCAATGCTAGTAGCAGGCTCCGCATCATTCTCCCCAGCAATCTCCCAGTCGTCCTCGCAATCCTCCTCATCAACCCAAAACTCCCGCCATAACCTCAGAAATGACCCCACGACCTCCCCTCGTAGTCCAATACATCCTTCAAACCATTCCTCCCAGCTAACATTACAACTAGGCACCCACACCTCCTTGCGATCCACCACAAAGAACTTAGGATGCATAACGCAGAACGGCGCCACGAACAAACTCGTGATTTTCAGATCCAACCCCTTTAGTTCAGCTGGTTCCGGAAGCCCGAGTCTGCTTTTCCATGTCTCAGGTGGGTAGGAGGCGCGTCCGCCGGGATGGTACAGGAACGCCATAAGTTTCTGCCATATAGAGACTGAGGAGAAGTAGATCCTCACACGGATGCGGCGACGGTTCCGCAAGCCCTTCTTGGAGAGATAGAGGAGAATTCGGTTCAGCGTGTCGAGGCTGGGAGAGGGAGCCCAGAAGCAGGTTACGAGGATTAGTTCGCGGTTTGTACCCTCCAGCGCTGGTTGTAACGAGGAAAAAATTGAGGCGCCGGTGCCTAGGTGGAAACTTGTGGGTGTGCTGGTTGTGAGGAGGGTATCTGGGGAGGTGGCGTAGTATGATGGGTTTAAGGAGAGGTTGTGGGATTTGGACGAGGGGTAGGAGAGAGTGTGCAGCCAGGTCGGGATTAAAGAGGGGGAGGTCATGTTGTGTGGTATCAACGAGGAGTATATCTGATGGAATTATATCGTTCGCATGATATCTAGATGACGGAATCACGTGGAGAGGCGATATATATCTCTACTATGCAAATGGCGGCGTCCGAGGTGATGGGGTTCTTAGCGGCTTGGCATTACCTACAAGGTGAAGCATTCTACTTTATATATGCAAGAATATATAGTATCATTCTTGAGCCGAAATGATCGCTCCAGATATTTCATTCTCACGTTCTAGAAAGAAAGATGCGTAGATGAAATGCAGACGATTCTGCTTTTTTAGCTTTTTCTCTCATGTTCCTTCCCTGTCCACTTTTCTCTCTTTGCCAGTATAATATGGATATACATCTTGTATACCAGTACTTCACACCAGTGACCAACTTTCGAATCGCTATAGTCATTGTGAAGGATATGATCACTCTTATAAAGAAGGAAGAAAGTAGGGAAGAAAGAAGATTATATAATTTATGTAAGAAAGTACAATGAATCCACCATCTAGTCTGCATTCAGCCACATACTCGCTCTCGTCCTCTCGTTATGGCTCTTGACGCTCTCAGATACTATCCCCATATGTCTGTATGCACTGGTAGCGCTGACACACTTGTCCACCGCTCCTCTGATGGGCTTCATATCACCAACTTTCAGATGTACACGCACAAGTAGCAGCTCTGGCATCCATCTAGAGTCCTCCACACACCCACCATAGCTCAATTGCAGATCGCGCTTCTTAAAAAAAAGGGAAGAAGGAGAAGGGAAGTAAGTGAAGTTCAAAATAGTTTCCGCTCGCTGCAGCGAACCAGCGCCCACGACTCCAGTCTATTGCCCTTCCTAGTACACGCCCAACCAGACCAGATACTATTCTCACTCTAGTATCTCCCATCTCGGCCAACTACAACAACACGCGGTGGCTCAAGTAGGACATGTAGAAGAAGAACAATCGACAGCACAACTCCCTCCAACAGCGTCGACAAATCCGCGAAAAGAGAAAAAGGGCCAGCCACTACTAGGACCCCTGCGCTAATTGCACAATAAGACTGGCAGCAACATCCATAAAGGGGAAAGGCGAGGAAATGTCCTTTTCGTCCATCGCGCGGCCTGCCCCCATGTATCCCTCATCCATGTCCTCGTCATCCACATCCGAGTCTTCACCTCTCCACTCGTCATTGTCATCGTTTTGCGTCTCACCGCTGCCGTTGCTATGATGTCGGACTTGGCGGCGCAGACGACGCACCAGACGTTCGTAGCCGGCGCATTTGAAGTCGACCATGTAGCTGTCGGCTTCGATGCAGTAGAGTTGGATAGTAACATAAACCCAGGCGCTCTCGTCGGGATTGGGGTAGTTGTGGGAGCCGAAGCCTCGGCGGATGGAGCCGCCTGTGCTGCCTACAGAGCCCGGGAAGCCGGCGTTATTGCTGATGGCACTGGTACCAGTGGCTACGTTGTCCGAAGAAGTGTTTGTGTGAGTTGTACCGACAGTGTTCAGAGGTGGCGTGGACGCTGCTGGAGATGTGTTGAGTGAAGTCATGGATCCCATTGTCGAGGAGCGACGGCGTCCAGCTTCGGCCAGATCGACACGGGAAGAGTAAGCTGAAGATGGATGGGCCACGCCTGGTGGGAACATGCCATCTTTGCGGAAGCGAGCATTGATGACCCACGGATCTTCTGGTATCTGATAGCCCCAGTCGTTCCATGGACCATGACGCTCGCGACCACGTTGACTGCGACGTTTGGCTGAAGCGCTTTGACGGTGGCTGCTGCTGCGAGAGTGATGAGATGACGAAGGACCAGGGCCCATGCCGTCAGAAGAGGAGGCCGATGCGCTTTTGGAACCATCGCCTTTTGAACGTGCGGCGCGCTCTTCTCGTGTGGCATATTCTGGATCTGTACCACTGGCTGGGTCAGAGTCGGAGTACTCGGGGCTTTGCGAACCTTCTCGCTCCTCTCTGCGCGAAGTACGTCGACGATTGCCACCTCTGCTTGGGCTTTCATCATCATGACCACCGCCAGGACGTCTTGACTGGGTAGTCTCCCAGACGGCTCCCATAGCCTTTAGTGCCTTGTAAATGGCGAGCATAGCTTCCGAAGGACTGTTGCGTGAGCGAATACCGAATTGCCACTTTGTGGGCTTGGGCTTCTTGACAATGTCTCTTGGAGGAAGGGGCGTCATCATTTCGGGCTTCTCGCGACCGGCCATGGGGTTTATCCTAGATTGAGGTTTCAGGCGACGCAAGGTTGCAACGCGGTTGTCGTCGTCGAGAGGTTGATCAGAAACAGCAAAGTCGTTTGAACCTTCATCGACAGGGACCTGGCCTTTCATGAAAGCCTCGTGGAAACCAGGCAGAGACGAAGGTAGAATACCAATAGTGGAGGCAGGAGGGCGGACCTCATGAGCCGAGCTCGTGGAGCCATGACGAGGATGTTCAACATTGTGAGAAGAAGGTGTGGCGCCTGTAGAAGGGCGCGAAGGAGGTGGGGTGGCGTGTTTCGTGGTGAAAGTAGGAGGTGATTGAGCCAGCCAAGGTTGGAGGTCTGGATTTGAGGCAAGAGAAGCTGCAGTGGGATCAGTAGGATGAGGCCCAGTAAAGACTGGACTAGACTCACGGTTCGCTTTCATTATTGTGTTCTCGCGCACAATGAGATAGGCATCCTTGATGGCACTCGGCTCGTCCTTAGCAAGCGCTTCCTGCACGTCGTCCTTTGCGTATCCCATGGTCTTGCCAAGTTTGCTGATGACATTATCGTGCAGCTTCTCCTTGACGACTGCAGGTTTGTTAGGGGCGAGCTTGTCAGGATCGATGGCCTTGTTGGGATCAACGCCCGTGTCCATGAACTCTTCGACAGGCGGTTCCAAGTAGTCGGGAATGTCCTTTGTGAACCACGGATCTTGTCGAATCTCCTCGATGGTGATTCTGGTGACGGGGCTTACGGACAACATACGCTTGATCAGACGGGCGGCGCCAGAAGAAATGTAGCTTGGCATGTGATATGTGCCAGACTGGATCTTCTTGAAGAGTGTGGGAATGTATTCATCGTCAAAGGGAAGACGGGCGCAGAGCAGGACGTAGAGAATGACACCACAACTCCAGACGTCGACCTCTGGACCAGCATACAGCTTGCCACCCACGACTTCGGGAGCGGCGTAGTTTGGACTGCCACAGCTGGTCTTGAGGAAGTTGCCGTCGGTCATGATATTGCTCAGACCAAAGTCGGCAATCTTGACGTTGAGAGCATCATCCAGGAGCAAGTTCTCAGGCTTCAAGTCTCGATGAACAATCTTGTGCCTGTGACAGTACTCGACTGCGCAAACGATCTGCTGGAAGAACTTGCGGGCCTGCTCTTCACGTAGCTTTCCGTGGTCGAGAATGTACTGGAACAGCTCGCCGCCGGCATACTCGAGCACCATGATGATCTCTTTCGGGGTGGTGATGACGGTGTAGAGCTTGATGATGTGCGGATGGCGCAAGAGCTGCAGATACTGGATTTCTCGCTCGATGCGGCCAGCCATGTCGCGGGTGACGAGCTTCTGACGGGCGATGATCTTGAGGGCGACCTTCTGACCGCTGACTTTGTGGACAGCCAGCTTGACCTTGCCAAAAGAGCCCTCTCCCAGCGTTCTGACAATGTCATACTGGCCCAATCGTGTCTTCATCCTGCTCTGGCCATGCGATGAGCGCGGGACTGCGCCTAGTTGGTTGGGGGCTTGCGGAGGGCGAGTGTCTGAATCGTCTCGTGAGTTTGGAGGTCTGCGGGCGTGCGAGGTGGTCATGGAGAGGGATAGGTCGTCATCGTCAAATGCCGAGGCCATGATGGGCGGGAGTGGAGAGGACGACCGGGGAGTGGGAGTGGTCGTGTGTGGCGGAAGAGGCGGAGAAGGGCGGAGGTTGAGAGTTGGCGGTGTGGTTGGCAATCAGAGAGGAGGTGTATTGGCCCGTCTAGTCAGGCTTGTCGAGTAGTGGGGTCCAAGGTGTCGGTAGCGGCGTGAGAGAAGGCCGGACTGTCGGAGTGCAGGTGTTTCATTCACGTCTTGACTACCTTGGGTCTCGTAAATGCAGGCACACACTGTGGGAGGTTCAAGTGGTGAAGGTGGCCGTGGTGGGGAGGGAAGTTGCTGCCAGTAGGACGCGCAGAGCGAGAGCGAGGAGGGGCAAAAGGACGTCGAGTGGCTGGCAGTACACCTACACCTGTCGTGCTTCCGTGAACTGTTGAGATGGAGCTGTCGTTGTCGGTGCAAGTCAATAGAAGCCACTGTCACTTTTTTGTCAATGACAGTATGCAAGTCGTCGTCAGAGCCGCAATGAGCAACTGCAACCAGTTGTGTTTCGGCGGATATGGGCCAGACGGGAGCCAGAGCAGTGCGGTGCCGACAGAGTTCAGCCTCCCGTCAACTTCAGGCTCGTTGTCGCGTGGTTTGCGTTTGCGCCCGGCGGGGGATGAGATGACGTCCGATGTCCAACACCACGCGACCCACTCTGATGACACCAAACTACGACTATATCAACCTGACCTCACTCTTTTATTACTCCTGCTCGCTTAATCTGACCACTTTGTACCTCTCCTGCGTGATCTTGTTGACTGGATGATGATGATGAGTTTGTATCTTGTGCGACCATGCATGCACGAACTGACTCCCCTTCCCTAATCTGATCAACTCGAAGCTCCTCCGTACATGTGTGGAGGAGCCCTATTGCTTTGAGCGGGGCAATACCCGCACAGACCACTCTGCTGCTGCTGTCACTTTTCCAATTAATCTGCTGTGCTGGGCTTCCAAGACTGCACTACTCGATCTGGCTTCAATAACGTGTCCGATGTAGGCATATGGTATTCAAAGTACTGTGAACAACATATACCGAGCGCTAAACATTGCTCCTTTCAAACCTGACAGCTCTTGGAGTATGCACACTTTATTGCATGTTCATCGTCTTCGTGTGCAAGACAATTCAGCACTGCTAGCTAATCGTAGCCTCGAGGCAAGCTGCACGGTGCATAAGTGCATATGCCCTAGCTACATGTTTATCCTCTTATGCAAGCAAGGTTGATCATCCACTTCAAGACAGCCAAGTCACTCTTCTAGACAATTCTATACCATGGTCTCGAGATCTCATGTTCTGTTCAGATCAGACTTGACTCTGTTGATGCCGAGATTGAAACCTTTTTCAATTTATTCCATCCACTTCCATTCCTTCTCACTTCATCAAGCCAAGCACAACTCTTACCGCAGAGCTCTACCGTAGAGCTTTGTTCCCTTGTACATGAGTGTGCATTGCTCGAGTAAACATGCCGCGGTCGTGCATTGCACTCGTACTCTTCGCAGCGAGTTAGATTTGGCCCACTCATGACCAATCGGCAGATGGTGTCTCAACACGCGAAACCCATGCTCGACGAGCTAATACGCCTCGTCTGCTCTTGGCTAACCACGAACCAAACGATGTGAGCTTGATGTTTCTCGTCGTGCTTTTGATTGGTATAGTCCTTGTAGCCTCTGAGCATCGCGGCCCCATCAACAATTGGCTCAGTCACGATCCCTTACACACTCAACCAGTCCAATCTTTGACCATTCTGCAAATGTCCATCTTCAGTAGAGCTCGGCCACAAAATTTTACTTGCCTCCCCGAGCCTCAAGCTGCTTCAATCGCTCCACCA
This sequence comes from Dothideomycetes sp. NU200, assembly GCA_027943355.1. Taxonomy (NCBI): domain Eukaryota; kingdom Fungi; phylum Ascomycota; class Dothideomycetes; species Dothideomycetes sp. NU200. The sequence continues at coordinate 611,354 of BSCJ01000011.1, read as the reverse complement.
GTTTCTCCCTCAAATAAGTAGATAAACCGAGTCTGTGATCCAACTGTCAGCACAACGCCACCCATACCAGATGCACCATCAATCAATTCTCAAAACTTACATGCCCTCCCTCGTGACAACACGATACGTCCCACTCTCCTGATATCCTCCATTCTCGCCCACAAAATTCCCCTCCCCATCGACCTCCAAACTACCAAAGATATCCTCCGGCCAAGCAATCCTGCCATAATCCGGCGGACTTCTCAGATCGCTGACGTGGATATATCCTCCTCTCCCCGCACCCCCGGCACCACCCTGCGAACTCGCTCCACCCGCCCCATCACCGCCTGTGCCGCCACCTCCACCTCCAACCTTGCGCTTCTTGCTCTTTTGCTGTTGTGGGAAAAAGACACCGCCGCTTCCGAGCGAGGATCCGGCTGTGCTGGCGTATGCGCCCGCTTGGGCAATCACGTCCGGGTCTTTGGTTGCGTGTTCCTTGATTACGGAATGTAGTATGCGCAGGAAATTGTGGTTTTCCTTTAGCGAGTCTGGTGTAGGTGGGATCTTTGACGTTGTGCCTATTGCCAGGGAGCCGTTGGGCGGTGATGTGGGGAGGTATGAGAGGGTGTGCGTTGTTGGTGATTGAGCGTGGACATACTTTTTGTCGTGATTAGTATTATTGCGAGATGAGTTGCTTTCGTGGTTGCTTACGATGTGGGGGTTGTTTGGGAGGGTGGAGATTGCTCTTCGGTATATCGAGGGCGCGGCGGAGGCCAGTCGCCAATGATGCTGCGTTAGTAACATTGCGTAGAGTGAAGAGGGTCCAATTGACAAGATGGTGGTGGCTAGAAGGTATACGAACATGCATATGTTACACATATTATTCTTGGAGCTCTGACCATCCTCTATGACGCTTCGAGAAGAACATTGCCTTTAACCTCAAAGTGAGGTGCAGCTTGGCTCCCATAACACTACTGTACCTCCGACTTAGCTGACAATCTGCCACGAGCCGAGTCTGTCTCTATATTATTCCAGGTAGTCATATTCTAACATTTTGTCTGCCAGAGGACTACGGTATATTCCCCTCAGTGCTTTTATCTTTTTGGTCCCCGAGTTTCCATGAAATTTCTCCGCACACCGACCGAAGCACGCATGCGCACCCCCAGCCGAACCAAGACCAAAAAGGCCGAAATCGCCTCCAAATGTTGAGATCTACTGCAATTGATGGGGCCGGAGCTAAGCATCTAACAGTAAAGTTGCTTGCTCATCCACTTCAAAGTCTTGGTTCGAAAATCATATCTCCAGAAGAAAAAGTTCACGTCCTGTGACTCATTGATCTTTCGATGCAGTGGAATGGTCTGATCAGAGAATAATCTCAAGATTTCTTTTTCGTTGTTCGCTGCTTGACTTGCCTTTGTGTCTCTTTCGTGCAATCAAGACCCTTAGTCCTTTTCACAAAGATCTGATAAGATTATCAAATTATCTATCTTTCTGGCTACTCAACCACAATGGATAAAGAAGAGGAGTTCGGGACTGTCCAAGTTCCTTCTGAGAACACAAAGATGGGAGCTCCTCCTTCAGTCAAAGAGGCTCGAGTGCAAGAAGATGTTGAAGTCGGGCAAGAAGCCGCAGACAATGCTCGCCTCGAGAAAATATTCAAGTATGCGTATATGCCCATATTATATCATTATCTTCCCCTCAGCAATCACTACTCACGTTCAACGCTATCATCGTCCTGTCCTATTCTGATAATTCTCCTAGGAAGATTGACCGCAGAATCATCCCTCCTTTCTGGATCCTCTACTTCCTGTGCGCCGGCGTCCGCAGCAATGTCGGCCTAGCCCAAACCATGAATTCGGCACAGCATCACTCTCTAAAGGACGTCTTGCATCTGACCTCGAAACAAGTGTCGACGGGCCTTGCACTCTTCTACGTCTGCTACGTGGTGTTCGACTTCCCTAGCAATCTTATCATGAGTAAATTGAGTCCGCATGTCTGGATGAGCAGGATCGTGATTAGTGTTGGTGTCATCGGGACGTGTATGACTGCTATGAAGGCGGCGTGGAGTCTCTAGTATGTGTTCCTTTTGTTGTATTCTCTCTCCTTCATCCTACTTGCCTCCCATCTTGCATTCCCCACGATCCACCTTCTATTCACAGCACAAGACTTGCCCTTCGAGCTCTCAATATCCTATGGTGAGTCAAATCATTAACACGAACTTCAGCCTTCTCCGCCTCCTCCTAGGCATAGTCATAGCAGGCATGTGGCCCGGAATGTCCTACTATTTAACCCTCTACTACCCACCCTCGCGATGTGCCAAGCGCATCGGCCATTACTACACGGCCGCCCAACTCAGCGCCGCCGTCGTAGGTCTCGTATCCGCCGGCTTTCAGAAAATGGACGGCTTAGGCGGCCTCGTCGGTTTCCAATGGATGTTCCTCATCTACGGCCTCATCACTTTCATCGTGGGTGTAGGACTGCTCTGGTGGCTACCTCCTCGTCCAGTGGCGCCCGGTAGCGAGAAAAAGGTTGTGACTGGGTGGCGGAGGTGGCTGCCCAAATCTCCGCCTGTGCTTGAGGGCGAGGATGCACTCGTGCATTACAAGGAGATGAAGAAGCTGTACCGACGCCCGGCGTGGGGTTGGCGGGACTTGGGACGCGTGCTGCTTGATTGGCGCATCTGGCCTTTAGTGATCATGTATTTCGGAGTCGTGGGAGTCGGTATGTTGCATCCCTTTCTTTTCTCTTTTTACCACTTTTGACTCCTCCCTACACCCGCTTTTTTTCCCTCCTAAGACAGCTGTAATACTAACCCACGAAAAAACAGGCATAGGCGTCCAATCCTACGGCACCATCATCCTTTCCTCAATCAACCCTTCTTGGAGCAGCATAACCCTCTCCCTCCTCTTCGCCCCAATCTGGCTAACCGACCTCTTGTCAATCCTACTCCTCACTCCCCTGTGCGACCGCTACCGCTCCTTCCGACCCCTCTTCTTCGTCGTCCCCTGTCTCCTCATCATCGCCGGCCTGCTAATAACAACCTACGCCTCGTCCACCTCCTCGTGGTCGCGCTACGGCGGCTTACTGATCGTAGGCTTCGGCCTGGGCCCGACGGTGCCGTGTACGATGACCATGTCGGCGGAGATATTCGGCCATCGCCATGGGGAGGTCGGCATCGCGGCCGCGACGGCGCTGGTCAGTGGGCTGGGGAATCTGGGGAGTATAGTCACCACGTACGCGCTTTACTCGGGTTGGAGCAAGGATATGGCGGGGGAGGTGTTGGGGGAGAAGTATAGGGGGAGTAATGTTGTTTGTGTGGGCATTGTCGGGGCGTCGGTGGTGGCTTGTTTGGGGCTTTGGGGCACGTTGGCTTGGATGGGCGAGTTGGGTGTTGGTGGGAGGTGGATTGTTGGGGGTTTGGAGGCGGAGAAGAGGTTGCAGCATGGGAGAGAGGCCGAGGTGGAGAGTCTGAGCGACGAGAGCAAGGAGAGGTGAGACTGATATGGTGGACGGTATTTGCTCGCCTGCTAGCCTGTGCTCATATGTCATATCTGCTATGTGTGGGCAGGGGTATGATGTATGTATTGAAAAGAAGGTCAGAGAGAAGAGATTTATGTGGTGAGATTATTGCCTAATGTTAGAGTGGGTGTTTTATGAGTACAAGATAATGCAAAGCTAGGTGTTGATGGCAGAATGGATCGCAATATGCAAACCACACAGATGCGCCCACCATAATCGAAACAAATAACGCTACCACCACATTGCTATAATGCATTGTTCCCATTTTTGGACCCCATCGTCCAACATCATCCCCATCTCCCCCTGCTAATAACACAAAACGCAGATATTGCGTTGACATCGACATCTTGTATCCCTCTTTCTTGCCCGCAGCTGCCATCTGTTCTACGTCCAATAACTTCACTCCTTTGCTTACATTATGAGAAGACTCAACATGGTTACTTCCGTTGCGGTGCCTCTTGGAATGTGCATTGCATCAACTTCGTCTTTTGATTGTTTTATTGTTCCTGCACATGCGACCCTGCGACATGCCGCAACACGTTCAACTCTTCCTCATGCACCACTGTGCTTTCCTTCCTCTTCCTGCTTCCCCTACCTCATCATGCTAGGACCACCGGCGCCCATACCTTGGAGGCGAGAGGCGAGTTGGGGGTACTTCTCCTGAACCTGAAATGCATTGTTAGTTGTGCTAGCCTTGGTGTGAAAATAACCTCAACATACCTCAAGTTGCGTCCTGGTAGCCTCGGCATAGCTCAAAGCGTTGACAATCTCTCCCTCGGTCCTGCTAAGTTCCGCGGCTCTCTCGAAATAAGTCAAGGCATCAGTGACCTTGCCCTGCTGCAGCAAGAGCTGTGCCATTGTTGCAACAGCAATGTCGCACTCGGGGTCGATGATGAGAGCCTTTTGGCAGAGATCCTCTGCGGCCTGGAAATCCTGCTTCCATTGGAACAAAGCGAGGGCCTTGTTGATGAGAGGGAGGACGTTCATGCCCGTGACACGCTCCTTTTGTTCCATCTCAACGGCGCGATCGAACTTCTCGACTGCCTCTTGGTATTTTTGCTGGTCGAGCAGGAGCTCACCATAGTAGTTGTACACATCGGGAACCTTTTCAAAGTTCTTCATGCAGCGGCGGAAGGTGGCCATGGACGAGGCGACGCTGCCCATCTTGTATTGGGTGACGCCGAGCTGGATGTGCGAGAAGATGAAAGACGAGTCGAGATCAATGGACTTTTGGTAGTCCTTTGCGGCCTCGCCAAACTCAGAGAGGATGAAGTGGAGCTGGGCGCGGTGGTAGTAAATGTCGGGATCCTTGTCGTCGTGGCTCAGTGCAGTCTCGAAGTCGGCGGCGGCCTCCTCCTTGCGGCCGCCCTCGAGGTGCATACTGGCGCGCTTGACGTAGGACTGAATGAGGCCGGGGTCGAGCTCGATGGCCTTGTTCATGTCGTCTAGCGAATCAACATCACCGCGCAGGTAGTGGAAGGTTCCGCGCATGTTGTAGGCGTAGGCCTCGAGATCTCCAAGGTCGCCGACAGAGATTGCCTTTTCAAAGGCAGCATTGGCCTCGGTGTAGCCTTCACCAGTCTTGTGTGCCATGGCTTGCAGACCCTTGCGGAGGTACCACTTGCCGCTCTCCTCGGGCAGGTCGGCAGACTCGGACAGTGCCTCGGGAGCGTCCTTTGGTCTGAAGCTCTGGAGGTAGTTTGAGATGAAGGTGGAGCTGGGCAGCTTCTTATCCTTGGACTTCATAATGTTTGCAGCCTTTGACTCTGCGACCTTCTTGAGCAGACGCTCGACAGCCTGGGCACTCTGGTCATTGCGGAAGCCATCGATGATGCAGCTGGCCGTGTAGTCGAGGAGAGCCTCGCTGTACTTGTCCGATTGCTCGTATGCGTTTGCCCGTCTGTTCAAGGCCTTGACGTACTCGGGGTCGAGGTTGATGGCGGCAGTGGTGTCCTCGATGACCTTTTCCCAGTCGGACATGGCATTGTAGCAGGCGGCGCGGTTGGAGTAGAAGACGGGATCAGACTTGCAGAGGATGGCCTGGCCATAGAGATCAATGGCGCGGTTGTAGTCCTTTGAGCCATACGCCTTGTTGCCGGCAGCCTTGAGCTTGGCCGCGTAATCCTTGCGCTCCTGCTCCGACAGCGACGAGACGGTGGCATCTGTGACCTGTGGGAGCTCCTCCTCGCTTTCTACTGTTGCTGCTGCCGGTGACTTGGCTGCTGGCTTCTCCGATGTTGCAGCAGCAGCAGCAGCTTCTGCCTTGTCACCGCCATGCTTCTTGGCCGCCTTTCGTTGCTTTCGTGCCTTCTTCCTCTCGGCCGCCTCTTCGGGGGTGAGTTTCGGCGTCGAGTCTGAAAAGTAGTATACAGCGCCGGCAGCGGTGACGACCAATGTCACACCGGCAATGGTGTAGACGGCGCCCTTGTGTTCAGAAGCCCAGCTGCTGATGCGATCCCATACCGAAGAGTTGGCCGGTTCCAATGTGACGGTTGCGCGCTCAACGCCAGTCTGTGGCAAGGCGGGCATGATGTAACTGCTTGCGGTGTGCTATACCTCGACTCGTCTATGACAGGATCAATACCGATGCAGATGTGCGCACGGCAATTGCGGCAGAATAGGTTGTGCGTGGAAGAAATGGTCTGACGCACAACGACTATGACGACGATACGGAAATAATCTTTTGAATCTGAAGCTGAAGCTGAAGCAGTAGCAGTAGCACCGTCAAATCAAACCACACACTGTACATGTGCAAACTGCCGACTGAAGTGATGCAAACTGCAAACTGCCCTTCACCTTTCCACTGTGTTCCCTTCCTGTTCCCACGTCACCCGCGTAGCGCTCTTACTTGCCCTGATCTGACCGAAAGTGAGCAAAGCTTCCGCGAACCAGCCAAGACTTCCATTTCATTCCGGTCCCGGCTATACTTGAACTTCCAATTCATCCTCGTTCGCGTTCTCATCGCATCGACGGCATGGAAGATGACGCTTAACCCACCGACCTGCGACACCGCCCGTTTCGCTGCGACCGCTGCAACCGCTTGAATTCAGGTTATTCATGCAGTGCACCTTGTTGCCACAAACTGCATGTGTGCTTAGCTTAGCATTGCTTCGCCCCCAACCTCTCCGATATTGCCATCAGTCTTCACCAATCATACAAACTCCGCCTTGCGTACGAGCTCCCGGCTGTGTTGATAAATCACAAGCTGATACCAAGTCTTCGATCGGACAGCCCCCTTCCATGCATCTCGTTATTTTAAAGTTGGCCTTCTCCAACTTTCCCAAGCCTTTGCCAAGATGACCGGTTAGCGAATTAAAAGAGCTCCAAAGTCGGGTCAATCGGCATAGCGTTAGTGGCACTGGTCGGGTTTTGACACGGGCACCAGTGCGAAAGCGTAACCCTCCACAAATTGATTCACGCCGTGTAGCGCCGCTCAATCCGAGTAGCCAACAGCCTTGCCCCTACATAACTCAACCCATTTCTCCAGTTAATGGCGGGGGTGATTTCTGTCCTCGTCCCTTACCACAATCACATCCCACTCTTGACCCATATTGCGACTCCGGCATACCCGGCATTGTTGAAAAATGATTTCCCTTCAGCGCCTACATGCTCAGCTGAGACTTTGCCTGTGATTTCAGAGGCCCGTCGCTGGAAATGCTCACCAAACTTTGAACTACATTATTTAATACAACACAACTCTCCACTCTGGAAAACTTTCCTTGACGATCTTTCTTTTTATTATACACGACCATGCTGGAAGAAATTCCGGTCGAGGACCAATATGTCTTCACATCTATGCGATACGATGGCAACAGCATGAAACCAGGCCTGACAAAACGAAGTTCCTCGATGAACGGCAAAATGAATAATCCCGTCTGCACAAATTGCCCGGACGCCAGCACCTCAGCCTATTTGATGAAGTACCACTACGATCGATTAATATCTGCCGCCGACCATTTGGGATGGTTCGACATGCAAAAGTCTCTCAAAGGTCCCGTCGAACTTTTCAATCGCATTGAAAAAGCCGTCAACGAACACAAGAAAAAGACTGGCAACAGGTGCCCCTTCAAGGTGAGTTTGCGCTATTTCTGCCCTAAATTTCTTACCCTACCCCTCATGCCAATACGCCACGAAAACGACAAGAGATACCAAGAATACATGAGGCATATTGTTGCGACTCGATTGTTGCACTGTTTTACGCGATTGAGATTGGACCAATCAATACAACGAGACGCTTTTCGATCCCGCTCCTGCACGTCTTATCAGGCGGCACAAACATGTTCCGCGCTCGTTTCATCGCACATCAGGCCTGCTTCAGCTCCCATTTTCTGACATTACGCACAGGTCCGTGTTTGCCTTAGACACAATGGGAAACTCGAGATTGGCGTCGAGCCCATCATGTCCACTCGGACACCATTATTGTTTCCCGAAACCCTGGATCTAAATAAGCAAACACATATGGCTGGAACGAAGAAGCCAATCTTCAAGGCAGTTCTCGATGTTCTACCCACACGGAACACGACATATACCCGCGACAAGACGTACTACCGGACCATGTACAATTACGCCCGCCATTGTGCCGGCATTCAAAGTTACCAAGACGCCAAGGAAGTCCTTTTATATAACAAGGACTGGTTTGTCATGGACGGTAGTATTACGACACCTTACTTCTATCGGGACGGAAAATGGATCACCCCGCATACCGAATGCGGCGGTCAGCAAGGCACGACACGACGTTGGGCAATCGACCACGGGCTTTGCACTGCCGGCTTCGTACCACGCGAATCCCTCCGCCGTGGCGAAATCATCTGGCTCTCGAATGGTGTCAAGGGCTTTTTCACCGCTCGGATACTCATCAGCAGCGACATTTCGCGGCCACCCAGCTTTGATTCTACATCCGGAAGTGAGGCTAGTCGCACAAGCAGTCAGAGCAGTGTCCCGCTAGAGAAGCCGACCTCTTCTATTGTCATCAACCATGATGAAGAAGTCCGCGAGGACGACATCGAGCCGCAACGGCGGAAATACCAACCTCTAGAGGGTTCTGATGCATTCAGAAATGATGCATTTTCTTTGGATGTGTTTGAGAGATCTTTGAAGCTTTGATGAGAAAAGCCTTGAACCTGACCATCCTGTAGAAGTTCTTCTTTTTGTTTTTTGGTGTCATTTTCGGATTATTCGATACCGGCGGCGTGGACCACTAGGGCAGTGGCTCTCGCCTGAGCATTGCGGTTTGGCTGTTTGATAGATATCCCCCACCATTTTCTTGGCGCTTTTCTCTTTTCTTCTTACATATCGATTACCTGTCGCGCAGTTCGGCATGGCAGAGGGGGGAACGGTTTGAAGAACGATCTCAAGATCGAGGTCGAGATCGAGAAATAGACAAGAGAAAAAAAGGATCAGACTTTGGTCGAATTTCTCTCGAAACTGGCCTTTTCTCACACGAAGATTGCCTCGCACTCTGTAGCGCTTTAGGGAGAGGCATGGTTTACAACCATACTGATATAGATATCTCGATATATCACGATTCCCACCCCAAAATGAGAAGTTTTCTCCCAAAAGTCTTGTGCTATGCTTGCTCTACACACTCCACCAGAGCCTTTCATTCATCCTAGCGGCAAAGTATCGACCTCTACACATCAAAAGAAAATCTGATTCACGCTTATTGATCTCAAACTCTACATCTCGGTCTCCACTGCAACCATTCGTATGCCCGGATCACTCATCTGCTCATCTGAACACTAGACTATACTTTCCCTACCTTGTCCAACATAGACTTTTACCCACCCTAGCCGGCCCGCTCACACAGCTTTACACATGCACACCCCTGCACTCCCACCCAAACCCACACCCCGGCTCGGGTCCTTCTAGAAGGCAGGTTCAGAGCCTGTACTCGGTACCCGTTCGTATTTATACTTGTCCCTTCCCTCTTGTTACTGTAGAATGTGATCGGGAAGCTCGCTCGCTCGGACTATTTCGCTGCTCAGATTGACGGCCGAAACCCCAACGACCAAGACGCGACCTGAGGGCCTTGTTTTGTGTCACTCCACCCCCTGGGCTTCCAAATCCGCCCGCTTCGCCCGGGTTCTTATTTGGGCGAGGTGGGTTGTGCTTACGGTACTTTCTTGCGTTGCTTTCTACCGCATCCTGTTCGCATGTTGTGTCGTAGCTTACATTCGGAGTTCGAGTGGGGAGAGCTGGAGTTGGACTCGTAGCGACGAAGTCCTGCTCGTGCGTGTTGCGTGTTCATGTCGTGGTTGATGGATTTTGTCGGTGGTATATACTGAGGTAATCATATCGAAGATCGTGCCTTGTAAAGCGCCGCGTAGGTCTTCCAAGACTCGGTCATCCGAAGTACATAGTGTCTAGGATTGTAGTATAGAAAGCGGGCTTAGTATCTTGTACAGGGAGTGTAAGTCTTGGTATGCGCCTCGTTGAGGATTGGGTTGTGTTGCTGTTGGACAGCGATGGGGTAAGCGCTGTGGATGACACTGTTGTGGTCGGAGGAACATGGTTTGTTTCGATTCGGGTAGCTATAGTGATAGATGAATTTTCCCAATGTCTTGATGGATTCTTGTTATTTGCCATGACGAACTGCATGATTTACTGCGAAAATAGGTGAGGTAGAGCGTGAGGACTACGGATCTAGCGGTCGACCTCAGTCAAGGCCGCTGAACTGCTACTTGTACAAGACACGTCCACCATCATTGTTTCTCACCAGTCTTCCATCTGTTACTCCTCAGTCCTATGCTGTTCCGCGCTCTTGGGGGAGTGCCAGAATAGAAGGTACATGACTCGTAAATCAACCAAATTGGCCTGTCATCTCATGAAGCTGAGTCAGGTTTCGGCCGACACTTGTTACAGTACATAGTCGTCCTTCGTACTGATCACCGAAGCCGATAGAACGTCATTCGTTAGATCAATGGCATACATATAGACCAGCAGGTAGGTAGCCATCTCAAGTTCCTCTGTTTATCTCTCCTCTTTTCATCTGCATTTCTTCGTCATCTGGACTTCCAGTAGCAGAAGTACTCCTTCCTCCCCAATTCCCTCCAAGACTTGCAATTACATTTGAAGCGACCGTAGAAATGTCATTCTTCGCTCCCCCACCAAAGCCTGCGAGTGCTCTCGGATACCACCGTGTTCTATCTCCCAATGCAGGCGTCAAGGTCTCCCCAATCTGCCTAGGCGGGATCAGCATAGGCGAATCATGGTTAGCCACTCTCAGTCGGACAATCATCAGCTCTGTTCTGACACTCAGACTAGGGAGGAGCTGTTTGGTCAAAATGAGGACCCTTTCGCTCTTCTAGATGCCTACTACGGCCTTGGTGGCAACTTCATCGACACTTCCAGTATCTATCAGTCCGAGAGCTCCGAGAAACTGATCGGAGAATGGATGGAGAAGCGCGATGTGCGCGACCAGATGGTCATTGCGACCAAGTATACGTCGGGGTATAAGTCATATGCCCGTGACAAGATTCCGCTCCAAAGCAATTACACTGGCAACTCCGCTAAGAGTATGCATGTGGCTGTCAGAGACAGTCTTAAGAAGCTGAGAACGGATTACATTGATATTCTTTATGTGCACTGGTAACTAGCACAAGAATCCTCTTTACACAACTGTTCCATGCATGTATCTGACTTGCACTAGGTGGGACTTCACCACATCAGTCCAAGAAGTCATGCGAGGCCTTCACGCTCTCGTCATGGCAAAACAAGTCCTCTACCTCGGCGTATCCGACACCCCGGCCTGGGTCGTAGCCAAAGCAAATGAATGGGCCAAAGCAAACGGTCTGACTCCTTTCTCCGTGTATCAAGGAAAATGGAATGCAGCTTTCCGTGACATGGAAGCTGAACTT